>OZ020193.1:71833372-72022956 GCA_963971165.1 Philopedon plagiatum
GGTGTTACCTTCATGGGAATTTACTCTCTGTCCGATAGAGTTTACCATTTATTACAAGACACCCGAATTACATATGTTTTTCCTATGGAATCTGCTACTATAATTTCTGGAGAATACCCGAAAAAATATGTTTTCTTAAAAATTAATGGAAAAAAGATCACCGACCCTGTAGGTATTCGGTTAAAGAAAGGGGATGTTCTTTCTTTTCATCGTCCTGAAGGTAGTCATTTAGAAGATTTTTATGGTGAATTGTTAATAAAATGTCCTGTAGAAGTAACAAACTAAACATTTAATTATCATGTCTGCACAACCTAACATCAAGGAAGATCTAGTCAACGAGTTACAGAAACCTGCTAGAAAAAATTTTAGACGACGACGGGTTATTATTAAAAATTTAAACGATTTATGGCAAGCTGATTTGGTGGAAATGATAGCTTATGCAAAACTAAATAAAGGATATAGATATATTTTAGTTGTTATAAACACATTTTCCAAATATGTTTGGGTTCAACCTGTTAAAAGAAAAACTGCTGAGGAGGTAACTTTAGCTATGGAAAAAATTTTAAAGCTTGCGAAAACTCCTCCAACGAACATACATACAGATCAAGGAAGAGAATTTTTCAACAAAAACTTTAATAAATTAATGGAAAAATATAACATTAATCACTACAGTACATATTCCACTATCAAAGCGGGGATTGTTGACAGGGTCAACAGAACATTAAAAACTCTCATGTGGAAACAGTTTAGCTTGCAAGGCAATTATAAATGGTTGGATATCCTAAATAATATTGTTTTTAAGTATAATACAACTAAACATAGAACAACAGGATTAAAACCTATAGAAATAAATGAAGAAAATGAAAAAGATGTTCTAGAATCAACTTATAATAATATGAAAACAATTGACCCCAGAAAATCAAAATTTAAACAAGGGAGGCTTTTCAAAAGGGCTATACACCAAACTGGTCAAATGAAAATTTTCAAATTAAGGAAATTAAATTAACCAACCCAAGAACATATTTGCTGACAGATGACAAAAATGAAATAATTTTAGGTAGTTTTTATGAACCGGAGTTGCAGAAAGTCAAACATTCAAACGTGTATCTCGTGGAAAAGGTGCTAAGAAGAAAGGGAAATAAAGTTTATGTTAAATGGTTGGGAATGGATAAATCACACAATTCTTGGATATTAAAAAAAGATGTAATATAATAAAATAAAATAAAAAAACTTTATATTTAACAATATGGTTTATTTACTTCTGACACATCTATATTAAATTCATGTCACTTATATACAACAATATCACTAGAGCCTGATCAGCACTGTCATTTTTCTTCACAAGAATCTTTTCCTTAGTCTCTTTTAAAACAATTGAGAGATAGAATCTTCTGCAAAGAGGACAATGTGCGTTTGTTTTCGTCCACTCTGTTAAACACTTTATACAAAATTTGTGTGTGCAAATTTCTTCTCTTCTCATGGAATATAAACAAACAGGGCATCTGCTTCTGTCTTCTTGTTTAAGCTTTTTCACCGATTTTCTGCAACCAACCAGCTTTCGTTTTTGAATCATATTTATGTATTATTTCTAGCAAATAATCTTTTAGAAACCGTGTGCGTATAAATGTATAGATATTCCCCCACTCAGTACTGCAAGTCAAGCCCACATGGTCGAGGTGGGAGGATATGAGCTTGAATTGGTTGTAATAAAACAAAAATTATTTAAAACGTTCATTGTATATTTTCTTCCTATAATTTTCATCCAAAACATCCTTTAGGAGGTTCTCAGCATATTGAAGTCTATTTTGAAAGCGGTAGCGATCCAATACATACTGCTCATAATCACTCTCACGTGCTGCTTTGTAAGCAAACTTCCATGCAAACAATACATGGATTTTATTCATATTTTCGTTAAATGTAACCTTCTTCATAGTGCTTCTCTAAAATCACAAATGAACTGAGAAGACGAACTGTATGAATTTAATGTTGTAATGGATTTTATTCTTCAGCAATCATTCTTCTCATTACATTATAGGATTTATGTGAATCTAATCCCAAATTTATTATCATCAAATGATCATTAAAATGTTTAACTGTTATAGATTCCTTTAGTAGATTATCACATAAAATAATAGCTTCATCATACAATGTTAGTATTTCACTACCATAATTTTTCTGAAAAAGTCTGTATTTTACTTTAATAAGATGATATTGGAGTTCCAACACTTTTATTTTTACTTCGTGTTTTAGCATTTTCTTCTTTTATAAAAATCAACACATTCTTGGGATATTTTAACTGGTCTCAGTTGACAACAATTTGTACAATATTGAATACAAGCACCTGATTTATTTACTATTAGTTTTTTACAAACTGAACAACGGCACCTTGATAAAACGCTAAAGTTATATGTAGTAATACTGAACCACTTAGGGTACATAACTAACCGCAGAAATGGTTTGTTATAGCTTTAAATATGGATTGGAAGTAGCGGTGGGGTATGGAGAGGAGGAAGTGGTGGGGTGAAGAGTGGGGGGATTTGGTAGGGTGATTGGTGACAGGTGGATTAATGAATAATACTTCTAATTATTTGTTTGACATTTATAAAAAATTCATTTATTAAAATACAGGTTTATTTTTGAAAAAAATTACAATAAGTTTATCTACATGAGTTTACTTGATGTTTCTATTGCACATGAAACATGCTTCCTGGGATACAAGGGGGCCATCGAAGTGTGTGCTCCAGTCAGGACGATTGTAATGTATAAAACATGGTAATTTAATTTGAAGATTAAAACTTGATTTATAAGACATTGGTAATTTTCCCCATACATCCAAGAGCTCCAAAGGATCTGCATAACTAATTAGATATTCCAATGGTAACATTGTTAGTTCATCTGTAGTAAAATCTTGCAAGGTTTTCTTTCCGCTTACATGACTAAACATTACATTTGCTGTTGGGCAAGACATAGTTTTTCCTTCTTTTCAGTCTTTTCCTTTTCTGTTTCCAGTTCTTGAACTTTCTTTATCTGTTCAGTTCGAAACTTTTTTAGCACTCTTAGATAGATTGGGAGGTGGATTTATTATTATTAAATTGTTTTCTATGTAGTCTTGTGGATTATAGCTTTCGCAATGTTCTTCGTCCCAGGAGAGATCAATAGGGACTGCTACAGACATGATCTGAATTGTGTTAAATACTGTAAATATTGAGAATTTATAGCAATAAAAGTGGTGTGGGGAAAAGCTGATAGGAGGAATGGTTTTGAAAGCTCATTTTGGAAGCTCCTGATAGGAGAGGGGAGAGGAGAGGAGAGAGGAGAGGGGAGAGGAGAGGGGAGAGGGGAGAGGAGAGGAGAGGGGAGAGGAGAGGGGAGAGGAGAGGAGAGGGAGAGGAGTGGGGAGAGGAGAGGGGGACGAGTGGGGAGAGGAGAGGGGAGAGGAGAGGGGAGAGGAGAGGGGAGAGGAGAGGGGAGAGGAGAGGGGAGAGGAGAGGGGTGAAGAGTGGGGGGATTTGGTGGGGCGAAGAGTCGGGTGATTTGGTGGGGTGAAGAGTGGGGGATTTGGATTTGGATTTGGATTGATGTACAACCGGCGCAAACACTCTACTGTGGACGGAATCCAAATTGGAATTAAGCCCGCAGATGTTGGCAAAGGTTACTATGCTCTTGGAATTCTCCGATAGTGGGCACCCCTCGCCCGGAGATCCGAATGGAGGGGTAGTTTACCTCCGGAATTTTTTACCCCTGGGAGCGCCATCATCATTTTCACATTTTTTTTTTGAAGAGATGGATAGTTAGAAGAGAGAAGGAACACAAAAGAGAACAGAAAGAATGACAGTCTGAAGAGGAAGGGAGAAGAAAAAACCGACTCACGCACCCAGGGCTGGATACATCCGCTAAGATTTCACCAGCCCTTTAAGTGGTTGCGCGGGTTGGTACCTCCTCGGTCGAGGAAAAGATCCTCTACCACCTACTGAAATGGTTTAGCATAAGAATCGACATACTAAAAATGGTTTCACATAAGAATCGACATACTAAAAAGGCATCAAACACATCAAACCTGACATTTGTGGTGGTGTAGAGGCTATGGTGCTTCAAGTACTCAAGCAGCGAAGTAGGTCGAGCAACGAAGACTGCTTAGCATTTGAATGGTGTCACCAGGGCAAGTACACTCTGAAAGTGTCAGGACGGTGGTCTTCTACTACCGTGATGGAGAAGCTCCAAGACAGTAAAGTAAAGGCAGGCGGAAAACAGAAGACCAAGCGAAGAACCAGGCAAATAAAAAGAAGGCCTGTAACAAAACCTAGCGTTAGAGCGTGACCATCAGATACAGAAGAAGGTGGTAAATTTTAGGATATATCTGTAATATTTATAGACTAAAATCTAAGTGGTAATTTCAGAGGTCACTTAAAACAATATATATTTGAAGTCGTAACTGACCCAAGATGGTATGTGGCCTTTTTGAGAGTTCAAAAAACTGAAACAAATCCAATTAACCGACTGTTTGGCGTAATAAGGTCTATTACCGCCAAAATTACAGCTTTGGGTCCCAAAATTCACAAAACATCAGCAAAAATGATGCTGGACTTCTCGAACGCAACACTGCAAAAAGGGTAGTCCAAAAAACACAACTTGAACATCATGAAAAACGGCGGCAAGTCTCTATCTGTCAACGTCTTAGGGACTTTTAAATTTAAGCAGTGTGACCTCTGACAATTAATTGTTGACACTTCAAAACAATAACAATGTGATTTTTAACTATTTTTATTTAAATATCCAATATCAATACATTCTAAGCCCTCTATATATATATATATATATATATATATATATATATATATATATATATATATATATATATATATTATACTTTTAGGATGGCCTCAGAGACCGTTCACAACTCAGGGGATCCCTAGTTAACACTATTGAGAAATTTGGGCGTCAAAAAATATTTGAAAATAAACTCTTAATATGTGGGCCACCAGGAATAGGCTTTAACCTTACACCTGATGGAAATTATGACCTTGAAGGAAAATCTTTAAGTAATTGGAAAGAAACAACAAATAATAATGATGCCGCTACGCAAAAATTTGATAAAACAGAAATTCACAGGTTTGCTGTGACAATAGCTTCCGTATTTAACGAAGATCTGTTGCCATTAATATTCAAAAACGTTAGGGAAATTAAAGAGAAATTGGAAGTTCTTCAGAAAATATTGAATTATCAGCCTTTATTTGAATCGTTTAGCGCATTAGGTGAACTCTACTTTAAAAAAAGGTCAGAAAAGCAAGAACACAGTAAAACAATTTAATTAAAAATCGACTTCATTTTACGACACTTGATCCCGCCAACGAGAAGATTTGGAGGAAATATGTCATGCTAACGACGATGAAGACTAATTGTTTTGGACTACATGTATGAGAAAACGCAAATTATACCATTTTGAACTTAATTTTATGTTTTATATACGTTCAGAAAGTAAAACTTTAAGTTAAGCCTTAATGTGTTCTTATTTTGATATATTATTATACCATAGAAAATAATACGAACACAAAAATTAAAAATATTTATTTAAAAATACATATTAATTTGCTTTGCACAATGTTATAAAATATTGCGGTCTTCCTATTTTTGTGTATCCATCACAGCATCACCATCATTAACATCGTCTGAGTCGGCTTGGAACCAATTGATATTTCGTTATTAACTCCTTTGGTAAATTAGTACCTCACCAGGGAATGCTTTCAGGTCTTCACTAACCATTTCGGAACAAAAATTTTCTAGACTAATGGAACCTTACAAATATTTTTCACACAGATGTGACCCTGCCGTGCAATTGACAAAATACTTCATATTTCTTCTGTACTAACTTTCTGTTGAGTCGGGATCTGATGCAGCATGTGATGAAAAATGTAATATATTTTGTGCCATTCTCCTTAAGGCGCGCAACAACCAGTTCAGATATAAATTTCTATTTTCATTGGCAAATGAATAATCAGACATTTATTAATGAAGCAAAGGAACGTGCAGGTGATCTGAGGTGATTCTTTGTCTTCAAAGAGTACTACATTTTTTAAACATATTCTGCTATTTACATATTATGTTGTATGTATATTAAAAAGTAACTTTAAAAATAAAAATGTTATTCCAAAAAAGCGAAATTTACTAATGTTCTAGTATTGTTACCAGCATAAACATTAATGCCTTGACCCAAATAAATTAGATTGTATTTACCACCAGAATTACTCATAATATCAACAATATCATCTGATATGGTCTCAGCAATACGTTTGGGCAAAAATACTTGAAATGTAACATCATGAGTATTATCATACAAAGGCAGGAGAATAGTTTTTCCAAAACGTGTAACCATCGCTTGAATTATATAATTAGTTCCCACAGTTAACTGATCAATTCCTTTACGTTTCAAAAATATTCTTTACCAAGCAAATTATTAATTTCATCTAAAACCTCTTGAAATAGCAATCTTTAAAAAATGTAATATACAGCGTGTCTTCGGAAGTTCTTACCATATGGAAAATTTTTTTATTATTGATTTTACGAAAAAAAGTGCCTCTTTATAAAAAGTTCTGCATCGTGAGAAAATAGCATTTACATTCAAAAATTTTATCTAGTACATACAGGGTGGCTCAAAAATATAAAAGTCCTAATACACGTGAAGCTAAAAAGACATAAAATCGTTATTTAAAGGTAAGCTGCCACTGCAGATGTGCTAGAATTAACTTTTTTATGTTAGTAAATTAGGTTTGGAACATACAGGAGGTCCCAAAAATAAAATTAATTTTTTTTATCGCCTTTACAAAAAAAGTATATCTTCATAAAAAGTTCAACCTTGTAAAAAAAGAGCATGGTTATTTATAAACTTGATGTAGGACAATACAGGGTGGCTTAAACAGCTGAAAGTCACAATTTAAATTTAAATTATTTTGCCACCTGTATGTCCTAGGTATATAAAATTTTTGAATAACCATGCTCTTTTTTCACAATGTAGAACTTTTTATGAAGATATACTTTTTTGTAAAGGCGATAAAAAAAATTAATTTTATTTTTGGGACCTCCTGTATGTTCAAAACCTAATTTACTAACATAAAAAAGTTAATTCTAGCACATTGGCAGTGGCAGTTTACCTTTAAATAACGATTTTATGTCTTTTTAGCATCACGTGTATTAGGACTTTTACATTTTTGAGCCACCCTGTAGGCTAGATAAAATTTTTGAATGTAAATGCTATTTTCTCAATATTTTTGAAACGTAAAAGAATTGATCAGTTAACTGTGGGAACAACTTACATAATTCAAGCGATGGTTACACGTTTTGGAAAAACTATTCTCCTGCGTTTGTATGATAATATTCATGATGTTACATTTCAAGTATTTTTGCCCAAACGTATTGCTGAGACCATATCAGATGATATTGTGGATATTTGAGTAATTCTGGTGGTAAATACAATCTAATTTATTTGGGTCAAGGCATTAATGGTTATGCTGGTAACAATACTAGAACATTAGTACATTTCGCTTTTTTGGAATAACATTTTTATTTTTAAAGTTACTTTTTAATATACATACAACATAATATGTAAATAGCAGAATATGTTTTAAAAATGTAGTACTCTTTTAAGACAAAGAATCACCTCAGATCACCTGCACGTTCATTTGCTTCATTAATAAATGTCTGATGATTCATTTGCCAATGAAAATAGAAATTTATATCTGAACTGGTTGTTGCGCGCCTTAAGGAGAATGGCACAAAATATATTACATTTTTCATCACATGCTGCATCAGATCCCGACTCAACAGAAAGTTAGTACAGAAGAAATATGAAGTATTTTGTCAATTTCACGGCTGGGTCACGTCCGTGTGAAAAATATTTGTACGGTTCCATTAGTCTAGAAAATTTTTGTTCCGAAATGGTTAGTGAAGACCTGAAAGCATTCCCTGGTGAGGTACTAATTTACCAAAGGAGTTAATAACGAAATATAAATTGGTTCCAAGCCGACTCAGACGATGTTAATGATGGTGATGCTGTGATGGATACACAAAAATAGGAAGACCGCAATATTTTATAACATTGTGCAAAGCAAATTAATATGTATTTTTAAATAAATATTTTTAATTTTTGTGTTCGTATTATTTTCTATGGTATAATATATCAAAATAAGAACACATTAAGGCTTAACTAAAAGTTTTACTTTCTGAACGTATATAAAACATAGAATTAAGTTCAAAATGGCATAATTTACGTTTTCTCATACATGTAGTCCAAAACCATTATTCTTCATCGTCGTTAGCATGACATATTTCCTCCAAATCTTCTCATTGGCGGGATCAAGTGTCGTAAAATGAAGTCGATTTTTAATTAAATTGTTTTACTGTGTTCTTGCTTTTCTGACCTTTTTTTAAAGTAGAGTTCACCTAATGCGCTAAACGATTCAAATAAAGGCTGATAATTCAATATTTTCTGAAGAACTTCCATTTTCTCTTTAATTTCCCTAACGTTTTTGAATATTAATGGCAACAGATCTTTGTTAAATACGGAAGCTATTGTCACAGCAAACTTGTGAATTTCTTTTTTAACAAATTTTTGCGTAGCGGCATCATTATTATTTGTTGGTTCTTTCCAATTACTTAAAGATTTTCCTTCAAGGTCATAATTTCCATCAGGTGTAAGGTTAAAGCCTATTCCTGGTGGCCCACGTATTAACAGTTTATTTTCAAATATTTTTTGATGCCCAAATTTATCAATAGTGTCAACTTGCCTCATTTTTAAGTTGAGCTAAGTTGCTTTTGCATACATCACCTGTCTTACACAAAATTTTAAGCAATGCTGTGAAACTTGTTATAAAAAAATCATTTAACACATTATCTTGTAAAATTCACTTGCTTAACCTATCTTTTCGGCAAATTTGGCCTCTTAGTTCCTCCTTTACTTTTCGTCTTTCTCCGCGTGTGTGACAACTTTTTCCGTTCCCCTAAACTAATACACAGTGCTGAAATAATCAGGATTATTTAAACACGTAGCCTTGAGATATGCAACCTTCAAAATGTTTCCCCTTCCCTTCACCGTTTGACCTTCAATTTACTCTCACTTCCCATTACCTTTTCCTATAGAGTATATAAATGATGTGTCCTAGCGTTGGAATCTTTAGATCACAAATCTTCGGTACTTATAATATTATTTTAAACTCTTCAGTTACAATGCAGTCTGATGCAGAACGTCCAATCGCATACGTTGGTCCATTTTCTATTAATGGACGATATATATGTAATAACTGCAATAATTATAAAGTAATAACAAATAAGAGCATGGGTGTCTGTTGTTTGTGTGAAAAAAAAAATTGCAATGATGAGCGACGAACAAGAGCCTCTGAAACGTTTTCCAATGTAGTTGCCTTGCAGGATACCCCAAGGTCGCCATCATCAAACCAACCACCTATAAGAAGAAGAAGGGTGTCATCTAGCGATTCACAACAATAGTCACAGTTAGTCAGAGGTCCAAGAAGTCCGCCTCCAGTCCCATCATAACCACCATCACCGCATGTCGAACCTTTAGGAAATATAAGAACTCCGTCTCCGATATTTAGTCAAGAGGGACAAGGTTGTAACTTCATTTGGCCTAGCCGTACAACAACTCCAGATGAGCCACTTGATCTTTCCGCTTCAGCTATACCCTTACCACCATTACTGCACGCCAGATCTTTACGAAATACAAGAAGCCCGTCACCGGTATTTAATCAGGACGTTCCGCACTTGACTTTAAATTCACCAGCATTATCGGGTGGCTCGTCGAGCCGCACACTATCACTTCTTGATGCATATATCTAAGGGAAATGAGCGACGCCAGTGGTGATGAAGAACGAGATACAGTCTCTAAGTTTTATGTAGACACTAAATAAAACATTTATGTCTTTATATGCATTTATTTCTTATAACTTACCTTATAAAATAAAACAAATATAAATATATTATGTAAACAATATCTGACGTATCTATCCAATAATTAAACTGATTTGGAAAACCTAACCATTTTACAACTAATTGTGCTTAATTCTAAATCATTTTTGCGTTGGCGAATAACCTTTTCTATCAAATAAACACCTGGACTTAGCGTCTTTTGTAATTCTGCTCCATAAAAACACCCCTTAGTCGGTTCTCCATCTATCGATTCTAACAGATAGGTAGGAGGATTTGTAAAATTAACTATTTACTATTTTAAACAGTTCTGTCGAGCATGATGGGGTGTAGCCCTTATCAAATATGCTCTTATATTTGCTTATACGCACCACGTCACCCAAACGAAAATTAAACTTTCTTGGTACGACTTAATATGATTTTATACTTCAATATTCGTGTATGGTTTAACATCTATTGGTTTCTTTCCAGTGGTTGTTAGGTGTTATTATAAATTTTCGATATTGATGGTAGAAGTTGTAACCATTTGTAGGTCCCTCTGGGTGAAAACTGTTTATATAAAAGATTTTTAAGTGTTCTTGTAACTCGCTCAACAATAACCGCCTTCTTGGTGTAATATATGGAATAATGATAATGTTCTGTTCTTTCATAAGAGTTTGAAAATTTGTATTATTTAATTCCTTTCCTTGGTCACTTCGCAAATTTATTGGTGTGAGAGCTGCTTCTTTAATAATATCATCAATCGTATTACTAACTTCTATTCCTGTCTTGTTTCTAATTGGTCTAGTGGACACGTATTTTGAATAACAATTTATGCATACAAGAATATACCGAAATCCACCGTTTTCATTAACATATTGTTGCATTTCTGCCAAATCTATTTGCCGCAAATCTCTGTATCCCTTAATATGGTACGTCTTCCAGGAATTTTTTTTTCTTGAATTCTTATGAAGTTCTTTACCGATTTTAAGCTTTTCATTGCTAAGCTTCATGTCTCAGCCGACACTGGCCAAAAGAGACGATTGTATTATCTAATAAACGACACCTTCTTCTCGAAATTCTTCTATAATGTATACGGTTTAATTAGCGTGTCCGGTGTGACCAGCAATCTTAGAACTACATTATAATTTTAATCTATCTATTAATTCGTTTGGCTTGTTCCAGTAAACATGGTTGGTACAGGAAGAGATACATTTCTTTGCAGGTAATTTGTTATATGTATTTTTGCGGATGGCAGCTCCCATTTAGTTCCTGTTATTAACGGTTTTATTATACGCACATATTTGGCCATCGTGTATCTGTTAATTCTTGATTTTTATTGTAGTGTTTATGAGCAGTTTTTTATAATCTCGAAGTATTTCTGGGTTTATCCTATCCATATTATTTATTACGGGTGGATTCTTTAGAAAAAGTAAGTCGAAGTGGCGACATTCCGGTCATTTTTATATATTCTTACTTTTCCTTCATGAAAACGTACTTCTGAGTTGCGAAGAAACATCTTTTTCTTATCCGATTTGGAACCGAAACGTACCCCATAAATGGTATCATACTGAGATGGATACCGTTTCAATCCATTTAAATACGAAGAGATTTTTTTGTGGGATGAGTTATCGAGCGATTGATGAAATGTTGTCGAAGCTGAATGGGGTGTTGTATAGTCCAATTGCTCGGTCGACTTCTTGATGAAGATGTTGTTTCATATTTTGGTTCCTCTCTTTCAATATCTGTTGTATCCATTAGGGTTTTTCTCCTGATTTAATCTCTTTGCGTCTCAGGCGTAGATGTTTGAAAATAACTCTGTGGAAAATTGAAATCGAACGTTTCTGATGGCTATTTTAATTTGGTACTAGTAAAAGCTTGTAGTTTTATTTTAGGCTCTTGTTTTACATTGATTGCTTTTTGCTTTGCCCCTTTCGATATATAGATGTCAGAGGTTTTGTAACCAGCTCATAAAATTTCTCCAATTCAAATTTATTTTGGGCTTAGTTTGCTTTTATCTGTCTATATTTTTTTCTTACAGCATCTGTAACTTCCACCAGTTTACGTTTTAAATCTTTTATCCATGATGTTAACGGAGTATCGTCCAAAAACGAAATGAGATCTTTCCAGTGCCATTACAGGAATATATAGCTATCGAATCCTTTACGATATCTTCCAGCATTTGTCAATGACTAAAAAAACATATTTGTTGTCCCAGCATTTAGACCAGATTTCTTGAAATTTCTGAAATGAAACATCTGGTGAAACATGATCAGAATATATGTGACGTAAATTTATTTCATCCTGTTTAAACATAATAATCAAATTAGCGTTATTACGTACTAGTTTCTTTAGAACTCTAGAATACGTTTGCGCTAAATAAAAAGAATCGATGTTTTTATGAATTCCCATGCTAAAATATCAATGTATCACATCCTGCTTTTCACACATAACATCATCAAAAATAAAAACTGAATTTGGTTTGGCATCATCTGAAGGTTCTACAATATTTGATGCATCGCTAAAAGTATAGTAGCCTAACCCTTTAATCGATGAGAAAATGCTCCTTAAATATTCATATTTTGGTTGATACAATGATTTGGAATATATGTAAACATTTTCAAAACAGTTCTAAAGGATGACCAAGCAGAGAAATCATAACCTTTGTTTTTCCACAATTTGATGGTCCTATTAATAGAGTCCACGAATTGATAATGGTAGTAAAGGACCATGTCATCTTATAACATGACGCTTATGTCCGGATCCAACTTTTTCATCCAAGTTATCAATATCAAGTTTCTCTTTAAGCTTAACAATACGCATTTTACATACAATAGAAGTTACTATTTTATAATTGAGTGTTGGTGTTACTTCTCAGTTAAATGTCACCCACCAAACGAAGTGGACGGTCCCGTATTTTGAAGAAGACTGGAAGCGGTTCAGTGAATTCGATTATTAATAAGCTTCCTTTCGAGTTGCATATACCTGGCTACCAGTTTTGTGGGCCTGCTACAAAAGCTTTATGTCGCAGCGTATTATAATTATGACAAATTTCAAAACAGTTATTAAGAACGTCTTCCTCGACCGAGGTGGTACCACCCCACACATCCTCTTAAAGGGCTGGTGAAATCCCTCGGAATGTTTCCAGCTCTGGATGTGTGAGTCGATCCCCCAGTACACCCACGGTACATAATACTTAGACTTCCGTCTTCGTGGGCTGTCAGAAGATAAAAAAAAAATTTAATCGACCACAATAAAATATAAAAAAGTTGCATATACCTGGCTACCAGTTTTGTGGGCCTGGTACAAAAGCTTTATGTCGCAGCGTATTATAATTATGACAAATTTCAAAGCAGTTATTAAGGACGTGAAATAAACGACCCCATTATGGATTTGTCCGAATATCCGAAAATCCAATTTTTGTAATTGATCGTAGTCATCAGCCAGAAGCATTGAAGTCCTCTACCTTAAATGTGAA
Organism: Philopedon plagiatum; assembly: GCA_963971165.1. NCBI lineage: Eukaryota > Metazoa > Arthropoda > Insecta > Coleoptera > Curculionidae > Philopedon > Philopedon plagiatum. The sequence continues at coordinate 71,846,760 of OZ020193.1, forward strand.
AATAGAGTTTTAAACACGTAACAATAAATTTCCAAACGACACTAAAGTGTATGCATTAATAATTCACGACTCCTTTATTACATACAATGTTTTATTTAAAACATTAAACGTTAAGTTACAAACAGATCTGTTTATTAGCTTTAAGTTTATGTTTTATATATTACAATTTAGATGTGTTAACCAAAATTTAATCGACCACAATAAAATATAAAAATGAAATTGTTTTTTGTGTTTTTATTTTATCCGGGCAACTAGACGCAGAAAGTATGTGTATGCGAATAGGGTGAACTATTCTTAAAAACCCAGTAAAAGGAGTTTAGATTTCAACGGTTGCTAAACACAGATGGGTGCGAGGAGGGGTGCCCATCATCATATTTAAAGAAATTTTATATTTTAGGAAAAATAGCTTAAAATCTTACAAGTCGGAACTACATTTGTAATGCTATACATTATCATTTAAAAAATTATTGCCAAGTTCGTGTTCGTGCAAACAGCTTACACTGGACGGAAATTACGATATTAATCGAAAAAGATTATGCAATTTAGGAGAACCTTTAGAAGGAGAAGATGGGGTTACACGAAATTATGTTGATGTGCACCTTGCTCAATGTGTTCAAGAGACGCACAAAGCTATGAAAGAGTCTTCATGTATTATTATTGATACTGCAAAAAATATCTTGAAGGACACATACATTATAGAATAAATGAAATTATACGACAAATGAAACTACATAAGTACGGGGGACGATAGTGAGGTGAGTAAAGCGCATGGGGATAATATTGCAAAGAGCAATATGTCCAGAAACAATTGTAACTCTTACATCGTTTAGTTCCTTTTTTATTTAGAAGATACTTTAGATACACGATTTCGTAATTTTAAACATACTATATTTGTTCGTGTCCCCAATAGAGACAGAACTATATGTAGTATTCATGTTTTTTTTTAATTTCCTCTAAGCTTCTTGTGAACTTCTATAAAAAGTGGTCGTAAATGTGCTGATTTAAAAAATTGACCACATGTTACAAGTCTGTAGAGATCGGAATGATATCAGTTTTGCCTAGGTCCAAATTAACGTGACTTTTACAACTTGTTCCTTTTTCGATGGCGACGCCCCGAACCCCGCCAGGAGCTTGGGTTTGCTCGGGTCCAAACTAACGTGAATTTTATAACTTGATTGTTTTTTTTTTCAAGGTTGGGGGGCGGCGCCCCCAAACCCCCGGCGCCCCTGGACCCCGTTTGATTTTTGTGTGACGGAGGCGAGTCAGCTGGCTTCCCGGCGCGGTGGAGGTGGTGGAAGATGCCGGCGGAGCCCCCGATCTGGGTTTTTGGGGGTCTTTGGTGCAATTTTAGACCTCTGAAGAACTTAACTTTATATATTTGTTTTTCTTATATCTTTGCACGTAGAAACACTCTTCAGGCTGATTGTGGCATATGTGCTGTGTGCGTTCAAGTTTTCATCTCCTAGTTTGCCACGCTCTTTTCTTTTGTGTGACGGAGGCGAGTCAGCTGGCTTCCCGGCGCGGTGGAGGTGGTGGAAGATGCCGGCGGATGCGGGCGGAGCCCCCGATCTGGGTTTTTGGGGGTCTTTGGTGCAATTTTAGACCTCTGAAGAACTTAACTTTATATATTTGTTTTTCTTATATCTTTGCACGTAGAAACACTCTTCAGGCTGATTGTGGCACATGTGCTGTGTGCGTTCAAGTTTTCATCTCCTAGTTTGCCACGCTCTTTTCCGCACAGAAGAAGAATTTTACTTCTACTTACCCTTCATAAATAAAAATTCAAAGTTCGGTAACAATGAAAAAAAAAATATTGAGAATTTACAAAATTAACTCACGTAAAGAGTTGAGGTGAATGCGAGAGGCTTGCGCACGCTTCCCAAAAAAAATGCCCTAGCTCCAATGCCGGAGAGAGGGGGGGTTTAATAAGGGCGCCACTGTTTTTAATGCCGAGTGAAAAACAGAAACCCTCCTAGATAGTGTTGGGATCTCGCTTTCAGCTCACTCACTCACATATAGTTACCATAGTATCCGAAAAAAAAAATTCCAAGAAACTGCGCCGGCTGGTGAGGCAAATAAAACACTACCCTTAAAACAAATTTACAAATATATTACAGAATGGTTAGGGCAAAATTTCTAATTACACATCAGTGGATTTTGTCCTTTTGTGAAATTTGATAAAATAACATTATTAGGAATTATTAAGTATTATTAAATAAACTTATTATTATTATTATAATAACCATTCGCAGGTCGTATGACCGGTTTTGCAGTAACTAAATTCAAACCCTGAGGGGGAAATAAAGTCAAAAAGGTAAGGTACTAATCCGCTTTAAATTAATAATGCTAACCATGGTTAGAGCCAAAATCGAATAAAGTTGTTATCGTAAAAGAAAGGTAACACTAATTATAAAATAAAGGAAAAGTTGCCTGAAGGGGTTCATCCCCTGTTGACGGTGTCCTAGGTCAATGCTGAACTGGCCTAGGCAGCTTAGCTGACTCACAGCACGATGAAAGACTGGAGATGTCTCCCAGCCACAAAAGAGATTGTGCTGTCTCCCAGCAAAAAGAGGTTGTGCTGTCTCCCAGCAAAAAGAAAGACTGTGGGTGTCTGTCTCTCAGTAAGCAGAAAGAAGTGCTGTCTCCCAGCAGAAAGACCCTGATAAAACAAAAGGTATGCGTCAAGGCAAGGTAAAATTCAGGTACTATGCAAATATAATTTAGAAGAAATATTAAATTTAAATCACAAAAAAAAACTTTTAGTGGCTGAAGGCCTTATACAATTATTCACTGGTATCAAGAAAATAAAACCGAAGGAAATATTTTGAATTAAATAGACATCAGGTTAAAAAAAAATAAACAGGCAATATCGAAGCCAATTAATTAACAAATCAAAGTTAAGTTAAAATTTACATAAAAGTAGCCATTGTACGCTACTGTACACAGACAAATATTCATTATAAAATAATTATATTTACATAAGTAATGCAGCTACGAAAATCTTAAACAATTAGATCATACACTGGTGACAAAATAACCAAAATTGTTAGGTAATCGCTTAATTACACAAAAGAAAAGTTTAGCCGCAAAATACAATGTGATAGAATTTAGCACGTTAAGTATAATCAAAAGAGAAATTCAGTATTACTATTACTAAACATATACATCCAAATATAGTAAATGTAGCTTAATATTTATGAATATAGAATAACCATACCGTATCTGTAAGCGTAACCCAAGAATGAACAAATACCATAGGCCATAGTGAATAGTTAACGGTACTATATTACACCCACCCTGAAATTTTGTAACCAAATCTAATAATTAAGAATCAGCCCTGTCTATGTTATACCCAATATTAATTAAAAGCTAATTAGCAGCAGAAAAAGAATAAGTGAAATACGAAAGTCAACACTTCTGACTGTCAGACATTTAAAATATTTACCCAAATTACTATAGTTTTAAATTGCCGGTCTCTAACGCTGTCAGCTGACATTCCAGAACACAAGATCTGAATTTTTAATGACCTGGCTATCGCTTATTAGCATAATTAGTTGATAAAAAGAAACATCATTAGGTTCCAATTCACGGGCATACACCAATGACTGATTCACTATGACTATGAATACGAAATAACAAAATAAAATTTAACCTTGGGTCACCCGGTAGAGTTCTGACCAACATTATCAAAGAATGTAGTAAATCAAGCTAGCATAGCTGACAAAAAAAATTAGGTATCGATAAGAATTTGACCTACAAACCTGTGAAGGTCACATAAACCCCATTTAATTTTTAATAAAAAAAAGAACCATCTGTACATAATTTTCCTACCACGAAATGTAGCGTCTACTTGTATTTAGAGAAGTTTTAACTACAGAAAAACTAATTAAAAACGTGGACGTCGTAAAAAAAAAATAGAATCAAAAAGGAAATCAACGAAAATTAATTAAAATAGCAGTTTAATCGCGGGATTCTGTATTTTTAAGGGTTTAATAGTGGCAAAAAGGCATACCTGTCGATCTCGGGTCGGGTCTAAGTCCACATGTCCGCTGTCGTCGTAAAAACCGACGAAGAGATGTCGAATTTCTTCTACAAAAACAACTAAAACGGCCTCACTGGACCAACAACGTAACGCCAAAATGGCAAACAACAAAACAACGTAAAAGAAATTAGTTGTACCGCATTCACGGATCCCAATTTTGGGTGTCTTTCTAAAGACTTTAGAATACGATACAGTCGACGACGCGATCAGTTTGTGAAAAGAACCTCTGCTCCGGTGCCACACCCAATCTTTGCTAAAAATTCCAATATCGATTTTCTTGCACAAGTGACGTCACAGGGTTGTTTCGAAGTACCCCTTGGTACCCAATTATGTACAGTTCTGAAAGCTTTGATTCGATGGTATTCCCTTCAACGCATTGTCACGATGTTCTGCCAGTAAAATTAACCCAACCAATGAACACCGGCAATATACCAACAAAACTAACAATTAAATACGTGTTTCCATGTCCATAAACCGACATTCATTAATAGTTCGTACAATTGGCAGTACAAATGCACCCCACCTACGATTTTGGTCAACCTCGAACCGTAATGCATGAATGAACATTAGAAACCTTTAAAATCAAGGGACCTAGAACTTAGAACGCAGATTCCATCGTTCCTGGCTTCGACGTTTTCCAATAACAGTCACAGAGGGCGGCTCAGGACAGAAAACTAAGGTTTTACCACAGGTTCGACCGACAGTAGTTCCAGCTGATTGAAATGTCAAGAATAACGTGTTATTTCCTCATGTAAACAGATTCTAATTTATATTAATAACCAAATATAGTTTTTAGGGCCAAATTCGGACATATTTCCTTAGGGATTAACTATACAGAAAGAGGGAAAACAAGGCTGGATCCAAGACAGACTAGTGACGGAAAATTTGTAAAAATTAAATTCAAGGTTAGGAAAAAATTTTTGACTAAATGGAAAAACAAACCAAAATAAAACGTTCAAGGAATGAGTGAATATATTCAAAAAGGTAGGCCTAAATCCTAAAAATTAACCAATTGTTGCAACTGCTATAATAATAATACTTTAACTTCGTATGACCAAAACAAACCGTAATAACTCCCCCTCTCCTACGAAAGGAGGGAAATTTTCTCGAGAAAATGAACCGACGATAAGTACTCAAAAATCTACAGTATTTACAAGGTAAGGCAAAAAAAAAATTAACTACCGGAGCTCCGGGGGTATTCCCCTAGGAAGCAACGGAAGAGAGTGAAAGATACCAGTGGATCGCTACTAACAAAACATATACTCACACCACCAGAAGAATAACTAAACCAAAAAAAAAACTCTGACATGACATGACAGGCCTGAGTGTTTCTGACGGCAGCCACCATTTCCGCACCGCAGAGTCAACTGTGCCTTAATGGTATAGTGGCCACATAGACCAAAATTGGGAAAACGTGTCCCCAGTTCCGGAATTTCCGCCAAGGTCATAATACACCCGTACTCATCATATCAGCTCCCAATAAAAGAAAATAAAGAAATTAAATACCAAAGGTATGGTCTGGGTTTGGCAAAAACATACTAAGTTAAAGTTGAAGATTAAGTTTTCAAAGAAAAGTAAGACAGTGAAGAGCCAAACCGGGTTTGTAGATCATGGCACGCTTGACGGCGGCCAAACACTTCAGCACCAAGAAAACCAAATGTGCTTTTTATAGTGTAGGGCCACGTAGATCGGTCCGGATTTGACACCCGAGAAACCGAAATTTCCGCTAGGCCAAGCATCACCATGGCCGACAACCCTAGCCAACCAAAATTAACCAAGAAAAGAAATAAAATGAAAATTCATGAACCAGTGTGGTTCCAATACAAGGACGAAAACAAACCAAAGGCATAATGAGGTAATTTCTCAAAGTGCCTATAAAGACACCTACTAAAAATAATACCCGCAGCTTAGTGGATTACTAAACCCACTAACTCAGGTAATCGACAACCCAAAATATTACAATAACCAAAATAATTCAAAATAAAAATTAACTTTGGTCCCCTTGCCGCTAGACAACCAGCGACCCCTCCAGGAGTTTCCGGGGTGGAATAAAACTTCAGGGTGCAGGAAGCACAGCCTGGTAACATTAACCCAAAAATGGTAAGGGGGCTACCATTGCGTAACACTCGAAGAAAGCGTGAGGTACCTCGTGTACTAGCCTCACTCCAGAGCGTCCCAAAACGGATAACCAACTGTCACGCGTCGAGTCAACCAAAGGGTGGAAAAACTAAAAAGAAAAGATAACTAATATACAACCAAGGTAATTTAGGAAGAAAAAGGGACAGCCCATATGTTCCACCGAGCATAAGGAAGTGAATTATAGTAGACACTAAACTAAAAGATGCACCGAATGGGTAGTACATCAGTCCCTGTATGAAACAAAATAAACTAAATAGGGTACTCTGAAAGGTGGCACTGCCACCGGCCTGTCGCAACCTAATAGGCCGACTTGAGCTCAGGCCGAACAAAGTAGCTTGGCCCTCCCCTGGCCCGCCGAACAAGTCCGATGGGCAAAATGTTACCCCAGGGGTCAGACTTCCGCCCCCCCTGAACAGCCCTTCCAGTCGGTCTGCTCTCCGAAGGATCAATAGTTCCAACAAAGAACGTCGAAGCGACATTCGGTAGCACCCAACACCGCGCAGCCTAAACAAGGAGATAGGGACAAATAAGTCATAATCGGGAAGGTTCTATTTTGGCTAGTTAAACTATAGCCCAAATATAGAACGCCAAAATAGGGGTCTAGGTACCCAGACCTAGGCCAAAGTCAAATCCAGGATAACAAAAATAGCAAGTCAAATCCAGGATAACAAAAATAGCAAGTCAAATAAGACTATAAAGAGATATCAAGGTAAAATTAAATTAATAATTAAACACAAGAAAAGATAAGGTAAATCAAGGTAAGGGAAGAAACACCAAGTCAAATACTGAAATAAGACTTGGTAGATATGAAGGTAAAATTAACCGAATAATTAAACCCAAAATAAAATAAAATAATAAAGGTAAGGTAAGATAAGATAATCAAGGTAAGGTAATATAATCAAGGTGAGGTAAGATAATCAAGGTAACGTAAGGTAATATAAGAAAGTCACAATAAGGACACTAAATCAGATCAAGCTAGGATAACGAAATCCCTCAGCAAGACACGGATTAGGGTCATAAGTCAAATCAAGTTACGGTGAATTAAATTATCCAAAACAATTTATCAAGTATCATTGCAATCAGTGTATTACGAAATTCAAAATAGGTAAGTTTAAGGTAAATTAAAATAAGGTAATTTAAGGTAAGATCAGATAAGGTAAATTTAAGGTAAGAGTAGAGATAGATGGGGAGTTCTGCATCCACACTGTGTGTAAATCGAATACGCAAACCCAAGTCGTCGATACCGAGTAAACGAGAGCAAACCCAACCGGTACCGAGCGAACCAGAGCAAACCCAACCCCGATATCGAACGCACCTAATCAAACCCAACCCGATACCGAACGCACCTAATCAAACCCAACTGTCAACTGTCATATGTCAACTGTCATCTGTCAACTGTCATCTGTCATATGTCATACGTCATCTGTCACACTTTTGGGCGTTAGTTATTTTGGTCTTAACTACTTGGGCACTATCTATTTTGGGGACACTATCTATTCTTCTCCTTCTTCTTCTTCTTTCTGCCGTTTTTGTTCACGATGACGTCACAAACTTTTTCATTAATCCTAATTAAATGTATTTATTTCGTAAGTCGCATATGCACTGAAAAAAGTTTTCTGTCCAAGGCGCGGATCGAACCCGCACACACCATGTGTATAATTTCGTATTATATACGTTTCCCAGCTATAGAACCAAGTACGCCACGGCACCTAGTTGAATAAATAAACCGGGAAAATGATATCTTCCGGGAGTTTGGACGTGACGTAGTAGGTATGTTTTATGTGTTTTTTGCGATATACAAATTAAAAAATACGTAACGTGTTCGGGGGCGTTGTCAGAAGACGTTTAAAAAAAGAATGGCGTTGATCGGCCCTTTGGTTCCGGAGAACATAATAGTATTATGCTACTACATACATAGAAAGCGTCGTGCGCATGGTACGTTGTTGCGATATAAAAAATTAAAAAATACGTCACGTGTTCGGGAGCGTTGACAGAAGGCGTTTAAAAAAAGAATGGTGTTGATCGGCCCTTTGGTTCCGGAGAAAATAATAGTATTATGCTACTACATACATATAAAGCGTCGTGCGCATGGCACGTTTGTGCGATATAAGAATTAAAAAAATACGTCACGTGTTCGGGGGCGTTGTCAGAAGGCGTTTAAAAAAAGAATGGCGTTGATCGGCCCTTTGGTTCCGGAGAAAATAATAGTATTATGCTACTACATACATATAACGCGTACTGCGCATGGTCAGAATGCTGGCAGTGCTGGCAGTACTGGCAGCAATTTTACACTCTAACTGGGGACGCGGAGAAAAAATCGCAAAATAGATTTTTTTCGCCTCGACTTTGGTGAGAGTACAAAATAGCTGCCAGCAGTGCCAGTATTGCCAGCACGCTCGCAGCGCCCCCTCACTAACGATCGCTGGCCAATCTTTGAACTACGCCAGCATACTCACAGCGCCCTCTCACTAACGCTCGCTGGTCAAGTTTCGAACTAACCGGGCCGAAAGCCACCGAGGAATACCGAGTAGCAGCAGCGATAAGCAGTCTAATTAGGAGATTGATACGAGCGCATTAGATCTGACAAAATTGTGCTATATATTTAGAAATTTAAATTAAAAATTACCAAAAAATCCCGATCATGATTGCAGACTCCTACGGAAGCTCTCAGTGGCGTAGAAAATAAATATGACTGTAACATTAAAATGGAAAATGAAGGCTGCTGAGTCTATCCGAGGTTGTCTCTCATTGAGTGTAGGTGAAAAGCATGAGCTGGAGTCTGGTGAATGTCCCCGTAATGCCAAAGTTGATTGTAGACCCGTACGGAAGCTCTCAGTGGCGTAGAAAATAAACATTTCAATTACATGTATTAACATATAACGTTCTGCTGAGTCAATCTGAGGTTGTCTCTCATTGAGTGTAGGATGAAAACGTGAGGTTAGAGTCTGTTGAATGATTCTGCGATGTCAAAGTTGATTGTAGACCCGTACGGAAGCTCTCAGTGGCGTAGAAATTAAATATTTTAGTTACATGTATTGAAAAATGACGTCTGCTGAGTCTATCCGAGGTTGTCACTTAATGAGTTTAGGTGGAAAGCATGAGCTAGAGTCTGTTGAATGTTGACGTAATGCCAAAGTTGATTGTAGACCCGTACGAAAGCTCTCAGTGGCGTAGAAATTAAATATTGCTGTAACATGTATTAAAAAATACAGTGTTGCTGAGTCTATCCGAGGTTGTCACTCAATGAGTTTAGGTGGAAAGCATGAGCTAGAGTCTGTTGAATGTTGACGTAATGTCAAAGTTGATTGTAGACCCGTACGAAAGCTCTCAGTGGCGTAGAAATGAAATATTACTGTAACATGTATTAAAAAATACAGTGTTGCTGAGTCTATCCGAGGTAGTCACTCAATGAATGTAGGGTGAAAAAGTGGGCTAGAGCCTACAGAATGCCTCTGTGATGAGACGCGACGTAGTAGGTATGTTGTATGTATTTTAGGTAAATTGTAATAAAACCTTATAAAATAAAATGAATATAAATATATTATTTAAACAATATCTGGCTTATCTATCCAAGCATTAAACTGGATTGGAAAACCTAACCATTTTACATATAATTGTTCTTTATTATACTTGTTGCGCTGACGAAGAACCTTTTCTACCAAATAAACACATGGGCTTTGCGTCTTTTGTAATTCAGCATCTCAAAGACGATGGCGACTTCGGCTGACGGCGCTAGCGGTGTTGGGTTGCGCAGCAGTCGTTTTAATATTTTAGACACGTTTTTCGAGGTATGAGTATGTAATGAAAGTAGTAAGTATAGAAAATTATTTATTTAACCACAATTTATATCGATATTTAGCAATTGTATATACAAAATTAGTTAATACTATTAAACAGGTTACAGCTATGAATACAAGTAAACTAGAAATACTATTTATAGTTTCAGATAAAGATGGGGTTAGTGTAGAATTAGTAGTAGGAGTAATAGTAGGAGATGCGGTCTCATTCTTGCACTTGCTAAGGAACGTCATCCATCCTGTTTCACCAATCGTCGAATCTTGAAAGAGAAACTGAACCTTGTAGCGAAAAGAGTTGCTGCTGCTGCTGCTGCTGTTTGATTGAGGTATCGTAGTGGAGAATACGGGTATGTGACCAGTAATCTGAGGGTTGAAAGCCATCAGAATCCATGGACTGCTAGCGTTATAATCTCCAAAATCGAACAAAACAGAGGCGTTTTTAACATTAAAAGGCCGATATACGTAAAAGACGTTGTGTACTACTGCAACTAGCAGAATGACGGACGAACTTAACAGAGCCATGACTGGCGTTAAAATGATCATCGAAGCGTCGAAGAATAGAGATTTATAATAACATAAAGGTGTATAATTCCACAGCAACCGGACAGTAACCGGGCAGCAACCGGACAGCAACCGTGCTAACCAGACAGCAATAGGGTATCAACAGGAGGCGTTAACTGAAGATCAGCGCGTTAAAATGATTTAAAGCGTCGAAGAATAGAGATTTATAATATCATAAATGTGTATAATTCCACTGGTTAATAACACCAACAGCGGTATTAAGAACAGAGAGCTAACATGGAGGGTTCGGAGCGGTTCGGGTTTTATCTTTTTCAAGCTTCGGGGTGTGACTACCTTTTTTTTCATTTGTCGACACTTCCACAATACTTTAGCTAACCGGCAATGTTTAGAGTACTTATAGTGGTCGCCTAACGGATCATCTCCTTCCTTCCAATCAGCAAACTCGCAATGACATAATGCACATTTAACTATATCTAATCGTTGGGTGTAATAAAAACCAGCCTGTGCTAAGTCTTTAGGACTAACTTTATTGGTCCAATTTTCAAACGTAATCAGTCGTTCTTCAAAAGTATGAATGACGCCAAGACCGTCGTCTAAGCAATCAGTACAATCTACACTGCGGCTACTCATTTTACGTCTTTCTACTTAGACTAATCGAACTATACTAATAAATAAAACCAAAAAAAAATATGTTATATATTGTAGTCCATGTCATTTAAAAACAATATCGGAAATTATGCAATAACTTGCCATTATTACATGCACAATGCCAAACATTAAAGTCCTTATGATGAAACACTCGCAGCCGACGATAGCGGGAACGGCTCATCGTCGGCTCCAGGTGGCCCTACACACGAAACGGTGTTGCTGGGCTGCGACAACGCCCCGCTCACTTTTTTGTGTAGACGCGCTGGGGGGGGGGGGGAGTGGGCGCTTTCAATTGCGAGATCACCGGTCTATTCAACAGTTGTTAGCAAGGTTTCGTTCAGAACAGTCGATTATGCAGTCTGGTATCCTCTGTCTGATATCCGTATTTTCATGTTTGATAAACAGCTTTCATAAAACGTCTTAAAAAAAGTAGTCACGTTTGACTTTGAAAAACAAGGCTTGGTTTTTAAAGAGCAATATAATTTGTCTAGTAGGAAATCATTCACGTTGGGTTTTTAAAATACATACAAGGCGTTCATTCTAAATGTGAACAAGATGGAAAAATCTTCGGACATAAGAAAAATTCGAAGACTAGTGTGGGGCATACGTGGTGAAATATGCAGTAGACGGTTGGAAGTAAGCAGGGAGATAATATATGGTCAACCTTTTCGTGTGGATTTTCCCAGTGAATATGAAAAATTTTACAAGAAAGACATTGATGGATTTAGAAAAATTACAAAGTGTTCTGTCAAAGTGTTAAAAAATAAATGCAAACCTGAAGATTTGTTAGTTTTAATGAATAATGTGAAAATAAGAACATCCTCATATTTTAATTTGTTAGCGCTATTGGCAATGTTAAAAAAATGTAATAAAACAGTTTTACATTAATTATTATTTTTATTTATTTATTTAGTCACAATTTATATCGATATTTAACAACTTTATATATAAAATTAGTTAATACTATTAAACAGGTTACAGCTATGAATACAAGTAAACTAGAAATACTGTCAATATTTTCGGTTCCGCCACGGATCTATAATTGTTTTAGAAGTTTGTCTGGCGGATAAGGCAAAGACTATGTTTGTGATATAGGAGAAATAAAAATATACATATGAGGATTACTAATAAAGTTGTTTTATTTATTCACGTTTTTATCTCTGTTAACATAATAACATTGATCTTAAACTATTTGCACCAAATATGTTAGTAATTAAGCATTAATTACAGTATTTTACTAATTTAACACTAGGTTCAGTAGGAAATAGTGTGCCGTCTTTTTTTTTTCAACTCAACATTTACAAATAGTAAATAAAAAATATTTTGTTTTCCCCATGAATATTATCTTGCTCCATTTTGGTATTCACATACGTGGCAAATTTTTTTTCTAATCAGTCTTTTCTTTCCTAACTTAAGTGGTGGTAGTGCTACTGGAAGCGATGATGACGAACTCTCGTTCTGTTCAGTGCTTTTTTCCTTTTTCTTGTCTTCTTCCCATTGCTTTCGAAACCAAACTAACCAATGCAGGCAGGACATGTTAAAACAATCCCCAACATGGTCTAAACAATTTTCACACAAAAATTTTCGATCCTTTAATGGTTTGGAACATCGACTACATACCATTTTATCACTACTTTCTTTGATGATGGTTTAACAGTTAAACGAGTAAATCGACCGTCTACTACTAGTACTTGTTCTAGACAAAAGTGTAGAAAGCATCTTTACACCTTATATAGTAAAATCCACAGACGAATGAGTACAGGCGCAGCTCCCACGGAGAGCTTCCGTACGGTTCTACAATCAACTTTGACATTCTGCGTATTATTGTAATCATAGAGAGAGAGAGAGAGAGAGAGAGAGAGAGACAGAGAGAGAGCGCGCAATACCCCCACTCCGCATTTATTGATGTTAAGTCGAGAAACAGGAGTTTGGATAACGCCCATCCGCTTCCCATCTCGGTAAAGATTATTTTTTCCGGTTGGGAGAAATTTTTCAGGTGGTTAGGTACGTATAAAAGGGTTAAAAGGGAAAAAAATCCTTTAGTCTGACTTATAAACACAAGAAGAAAACATGCCTGTTCCAGCAAGATATAAATGTCCTAAATGTAAGGGTGAATCGGATGTACCACGTGGTGAACCATGTCTAGCCTGTGTAACGCATCAACATTTTATACGGCATGATGGTTCGAAGCATGTACCTTCACATTATTTTGATGGTCAAGAGAAGAAGGGAAATACGAGAAATAATCCAAGAAATTAATAATATCAATTATTCTGGTACATTTATGTTTAAAAAATGAAGAAGTCTGTGAAATTTAGCGAAGACAAAGACATAGTGCATTTATTAGTAGTCTGAAATTATGCATACAAACAAGCTCGAAAAAGCCGCTTTTTACAACACTCAGCAGACAGACTTCGATTTGAAAGAAGAATCAAACAAAGTGAAGATATAATTTGTAAAATATTAGATAGACATCATCGAAATTTAATTTACAAGGAAAGATTTATGTGTATATAATTTTTCGTTGTTGCATTTTAGATATAGTAGATTGTAGTATTATTTAAGTGTGGGTAATTTTGGGGAAAATAAAAAGAAGAAATACATTTTAAGTAGTTTTATTTATATACCAAGATCTTAATTAAAATACGTTTTTTCTAGCACAAAGTAAATCGTTACAGATATGATTTTTACAATGAAAATTTCCTATGTGTAATAATGTAAGTTTAGCTACATTAACACAACATATTTCTAGTAAATCAATAATTGTATTAGGAATTAGTTCACCTAACCATATTTTTTCTGTAAGCCTTTAACAAATACCTTTCTCATGAGGTTTAATTATACAAGTTACTTGTATTACTTGCAGATGCTTGAAAAACCTACCCACGTGCAGCACGGAAAAATTCGAAAGCGGATAATTATATTGTATATTAGTTTTTAATTTGCCATTTAACAACTGGATTTTGGTTTCATGGGTAAAGTTTAATAAAAAATAAAACAAAGAATTAATTACAGAATTTATTTAAAGTAGGATTGTGAAATTCCACATCTTGAACAAAACCAGATATCACCTTGTCCTTCAAACTCACACAGCAACCACTCAACCGCTCAACCGCTCAACCGCTCAACCACTCAACCGCTCAACCGCTCAACTGCTCAACCGCTCAACCGCTCAACCGCTCAACCACTCAACCGCTCAACCGCTCAACCACTCAACCGCTCAACCGCTCAACCGCTCAACCGCTCAACCGCTCAACCACTCAACCGCTCAACCGCTCAACCGCTCAACCACTCAACCGCTCAACCGCTCAACCGCTCAACTGCTCAACCACTCAACCGCTCAACCGCTCAACCGCTCAACCACTCAACCGCTCAACCGCTCAACCACTCAACCGCTCAACCGCTCAACCACTCAACCGCTCAACCGCTCAACCGCTCAACCACTCAACCGCTCAACCGCTCAACCACTCAACCGCTCAACCACTCAACCGCTCAACCGCTCAACCACTCAACCGCTCAACCACTCAACCACTCAACCGCTCAACCGCTCAACCGCTCAACCACTTAACCGATAATGAAACAGACCCTGTTCTGGAAAAACAGCTAATAAACAGACCCTGTTCTGGAAAAACAGCTAAAAACAGAACCTAGTCTGGAAAAACAGCTAATAAACGGACCCTGTTTCAGGAAACCACTTAAACGTCTAACTGCCCAAGCCACTTAACAGTTAAAAACATACCCTGTTTCGGAAACCAACTCCTGAACAGCTGTGAAACAACTAAGAAATAGGTCTTGTTTCTGGAAGCAGTAATTCGTATTCGTACTTGCTAATATAGAAACAATCTACAGACTATTTTCTTCAAAAATATAAGGGTACTAATGTTGCTACTACCTCTGATCAGTTTAATAGAACTAATGTTAAAAACTGCCCCCCGGCAGGGGTTTTACGAACAGCATCTCTACTAGTTATATTGCTTGTGTTATATGCTGTGCTTAGAGGAACGGTTATGTAAGCGTTAGGTTGTTGATAGGGACGTCAGCTAGTGTTGTAGCGTTGTTTAGGGTGGTGCTAGGTTGCTGATAGGGTTGTGTTATGTAGGCGTTAGGTTGTTGATAGGGACGTTAGCTTGTGTTGTGGAGTTGTTTAGGGTGGTGTTAGGTTGCTGATAGGAGTGTGATAGGGTTGTGTTAGGGTAGTGTTAGGGTGGTGTTAGGTTTAATAAATAGTGAGCCACTCTGTTTGCACACTCATTAGTTTGCAAGGTATCATAGGGGTAAGATGACTGAAAGAAAAATTAAAATGACGCTCCTGGAAATGCCAGATAAAAACGTTATGGGATTTAGAACTGATGGCACTGAGTACTTTATTGGAAATGATTCAGTAAAGATTCAAAATAATAAGTTATTGATTAGCAACGAAACATATACTTTAACGACTGGGCTATTAAGTTTACTCACGAGTACGCAACCAAAAGGATACTCGACAAAGGACTTAAATGACTACAAAGAAATTCTACTTCTTACCAACGTTCATAGGAGGAATTTTAACCGAGATGAGCGCATTATTTCAAGCGCTGATTGGAAGTACAAGAATATTATAGCAAAGTTATTTCCGCCTAAAAGAATTTACACTTTAAAATCTTCCAATCCGAAAAAACAAGTGTTTCACAAAATTCCTACAGCTGAAAGAGTTGAATACAGCAGTGTGCTGCAGTATGAGGATGTAAACGAGCTAGTTGATAGGTTCAAATATTTAGAAGAAAATAGTATTGATAATGGTAGTGATAGTGAAATAACGACAATTCTTATAGAACTTGAAAGACTTGGTATTATAGAATTTTATTAAAAACAATAGTTATTAAAATAGTTTTTGTTTTATTTGTTTGGTTTCAATTAATACGCTCGGAAAATATTGATAGGCTTGCTAGAAGAGATGCTAAAACTATAATTTGTGCAGCGGCTAACACTAATAAGGGACGAACCTATTTGTTTATAAATAAATATGAGGTGGGGGGTATGGATGCATGTAGCTTTAGGCCTAAAGAAACACACTTAATATCAGAACTTTTTACTGGTGTTCCTGCCCGAGTAAATGGCGTATTTCGATACACAAATGGTCGTCTATACTTCCTTCAAAATGGTATGTATTTCGAATATAATGAATTTACCAATAACCTCGTTAGCTCAGGAAAGATGGATCTTAATTTCTTTGGTATTAAATGTCCTAATCTAGGACTTTTAGTACAACTCAAATATTTACTAAGTAATATATCAAATAATGTAAAATTATAGATCTTAATAAATAACTATTTCTACCTTATGATTTTTAAATAAACATATGAGAGATCGACGTAATTAGTGGTTGGCTATTTTTCGCTGCTAACGTTTTCAAATGAACAATATGTGTTAAAAGATAAAAACAAAACCATCTTGTACATACATTTTTTAAACATCCTACGCAAACTTGGGGTTTTCTGTTTGACACCATTTCCTATGAAGTTAATGGCAAGGAGATTGAAAAGATTCGAGATCCTGGCATTGTTAGCACAGTTAAAAATATGCTATGTTTAAATGAGCAAGAAAGCCGAGCTCTGGAGACATAGCTGGATGGAATTGACCTAGTGGAATTGCTAAGACCTTGGACGAAACTTCTAAAGACTTTAATTTTCGCATACGACTTTCAATATTGTTTGGCGTGTTTGCCGATTACCACAATGTATTAATGGGTAAACAGAAAATTAAACTAGTTCGTGCTCGTCATGATGACAACTGCTACAAGTCTTCTGGTACTAAGAAGGCAACAATAATCTTAAAAACGGTTGAGTTGAAAGTTAGACATATTTACCCGAGTGATGCAGTGAAATTGAGACTTTTGGATGAAATTGCAAAGAACAAACCGATATATATCCCGTTTAGAAACTGGGAAATACATGAACTGCCTGCTTTGAGAACGACAAAGCGTGATATTTGGACCGTTAAGACGATGTCTGAGAGAGCCCGATATGTTATTGTATTTTTTATGAAGAAGCGAAAAGATAACTTTGAAGCTGATTGTACCTACTTTGATAATTTGGACATCACCGACGTCAAGTTGCATTTAAATTCTGAAGTTTACCCCTATGAATCGTTAAACCTAAACTTTGCCAATAGACAGTTTACAGAAGCCTATCAGATGTATACGGACTTTCAAAAAACCTATTTGGGAAAACAACGGTGTGAACCGCTTTTGGATTTTGTCGCTTTCGCTAGTAGAACCCTCTTTGTTATTGACTGTTCCAAACAAAGTGAAGCCCTCAAGAGGAACACCATCGACGTGAAGTTGGAGTTTCAAAGTTCCGAAAACTTCTCAAATGAGTCACGTGCTTTCTGTATAATTATTCATGATCGAGTGCTTGAGTATCAGGCTTTAACAGGCCAAGTACGTGATGTGTTGTAGTTAGTTACTCTCCAACCCTGCCACGATGAGGTTTGTTGTGGTTGACGTTCAAGGATTCCGCGTTCCAGAATTTCAAGCTAAAGAATTGTCTATTTACGATGGAAAGCATATAAAGAACTATCTTTTTAAACCAGTTAAACCCTTTTATGAGCTGTCCTATGATTGTCAGAAGCAAGCAATGTTTCTATATGGGAACCGACATGGCTTAAACTACAATTCCGGCGAAACCGACTACAATGAACTTTACCGCATTATCTACAACGATCTACAAGATGTTGATATCATCTATGTGAAGGGACATCTAAAGAAGGCCTTTTTACTTGAAACTTTTTCCACGATGAAATATTTTAAGAATATACCCGATATTGTTAATTTAGAATTTGCTAGGGATAGTGCTAATGTACCGAAATTATCTCTAAGTAAAACCACTTGCTCTTATCATGGTTTAGAATATTGTGCTTGTAGTGCTGAGAATTCAAAAATCTTGTATGCATATATTTATGATTTTTTGCCGAAATAAAGAAGTTAAATTGCATTACATGTTTAATTTTACCCTATATTACTAGAACCCCTTGAGAAATTTAGACAGTTAGACTCGAGCACATGACGAAGACAGTCGACTTGTCAGTTAAATTAGACGAGCATTTGAAAAAAATACGCAAGCTGAAAAGTGACATTACGTTTTACAAAGAAAAGACATCTTTGGTTAGGATATTTTTAAAACTTACCATTTAAACTTACCAATGGCTTCCTCCTCCTCTTCCGGCTGGGATAAGGTGTTTGAAGCTCCTTCTAGATGTCCCGATGTCCCAGTTCTTAAGACTAAGCCTAACCGAGTTTACGAGATTGATGACTTTATAACAGTCATTTTTGACACATCAGAAGTGGGACGCAAACAAGTAATTTTGGATACTATTGGTTATGGTAAACTTTATTTCTCCAGTGGCGAATTTGAAGAATTTCTAAGCACTTTTGATTGTTTCAATACCCATTGGGTGGATATAGTTATGATAATTGGACAGTGTACTTTAGTGTTTCATCGGAATGGCGATAAGAGAAGCCTCAAGTTTGAAGATGCCGCAACAGACAAGTATCTATTTAGATGGACGGAGAAGTTAATACACCTATTTGCAAAGCATATTTATGAATTGTATAAGCTTAATATACAAACAGTATTCTGTTACTAACTAGTACTCTGTTTATTTATTTTATTCCAACTAAGGAAATAAGACAACAATTTAAACACAAAATTTTTTTAATAAAGTGTAAAACATATAAAATAAATAGAAACATACAGTAAATGGAGTAAATTGGGGTAAAATAAATAAAATAATTAAATAAAGTGTAAAACATATAGTAAATAGAGTAAATTGGGGTAAAACAAATACAATAATTAAATAAAGTGTAAAACATATAAAGTACATATAAACATACAGTAAATGGAGTAAATGGAGTAAATTGGGGTAAAATAAATACAATAATTAAATAAAGTGTAAAACATATAGTAAATAGAGTAAATTGGGGTAAAATAAATACAATAATTAAATAAAGTGTAAAACATATAGTAAATAGAGTAGATTGGGGTAAAATAAATACAATAAATAAATAAAATAAATTACTAGCCTAATATCACAGCCTCTAAAGTCACACATATAGCCACCGAAAGGGATTGATAGAAAGATAGCTGTCTGTGATCAGTCTTAGCTTATGGAATTTCCAATGATTCCTTATACTTTTCATAATCTCTATGACCCCAAGCAAGCGTCTCTCAATGAGTGTAGGGTGAAAAAGTAGGCTAGAGTCTGTAGAATACCCCTGTAATGTCAAAGTTGATTGTAGACCCGTACGGAAGCTCTCAGTGGCGTAGAAATTAAATATTTCAGTTACATATATGCAAAAATACAGTGTTGCTGAGTGCTGCTGAGCCTATCCAAGGTTGTCTCTCAATGAGTGTAGGGTGAAAAAGTAGGCTAGAGTCTGTAGAATACCCCTGTAATGTCAAAGTTGATTGTAGACCCGTACGGAAGCTATCAGTGGCGTAGAAATTAAATATTTCAGTTACATATATGTAAAAATACAGTGTTGCTGAGTGCTGCTGAGCCTATCCCAGGTTGTCTCTCATTGAGTGTAGGATGAAAAAGTAGGCTAGAGTCTGTAGAATGCCTCTGTGATGTCAAAGTTGATTGTAGACCCGTACGGAAGATCTCAGTGACGTAGAAATGAAATATTTAAGGTACATGTATTAAAAAATAAATCAAATTCCAACAGGCAGTAAAAACAGCGAAAACAGCTAAAAACAGCTAAAATCAGCGAAAACAGCTAGAACAGCTAAAATCAGCGAAAACAGCTAAAAACAGCTAAAACATCTAAAACAGCTAAAACAACTAAAATCAGCTAAAAAACGCTGAGCTCGAAAATTAATATAGAAATTTTACACAGAGGAACTTTAATATTCACACATCCTAATGAAGGCTGTTAATTAATAAATACTTTTAAGTGCTATATTTAGTCGTTACTTAACCTAAAAAAAATGTAGCCATACCCTATCAATACTTTTAAACTAAGAACGTCACCGAGACAGAAAGAAAAAGAGATACTGTTGGAACAACTCAAAGACAAATGTGTTAAGTTTAAAACCTCAAGACAATAGTAAAATATTTCTAATGTTGTAAGGTAAATTAAAGCTGCAGTACGAACAAATTAGAGGCTTGTGCATTTCTTAGAGTAATATTTAGACCGTTTAGGATTTTGAACTTCGTGCCACTTCGACAAATTTCTGGGGTTTGAATGACAGAATTAAAACATATCTAGATGTTGCTAAGTATTATTAGCTCTGACCGGGCGACATTGCAGTAAAAATACCCTTCTTAACCATAGTTTTAAGAATTTTCTAAATATGGCAACAATGCTACAACTAATTTAGTATCACTGCAAAGTGTATGTAAGATCAGTGTTACTACTCTTGTAGTAAACTTGAACAATGTTTTAAGAACTGTGTACATCTGACAGCCACGAATCAAGATAGAGGTGATAGGCTTACACCCTTAATAGACTTCTACTTAAAACTTGTTTTTCTTTACCAATAAACATAGAACGTGTTGTTGCTTTAGACTTTATCCAGTAGTTTTAAATTAGAACCGATTTGAGACTTCGCGACTTAAAGATACATAAATAATAGTCACAACAAAGTTGTCAACTACTGTTAGACTGCTAAAAAAAGTTAAAATAAATGACAAAAATATTTAATAACTATTTATTAATTACAAATGTTGTACAAATATTATAATATACATTCTAATTAACAGGTTTTCTGTTTCTTGTAGCCAAACGGTTCAGAGTTCCCATCAACTAGAAACTTTCTTTTTGTGGAGTTTGGTCTGTAGAGTTTCGTCCCAGTGCAAGTTGTTACAGAGTGGTCTTTGGTTCTTCGAATATCTTTTGAGATGATCGATATTGGTCCCGACTCTGTAAGAACCATATCCTTAATAGTGTCGAAATTTATTAACTGCGATGCCTCGTAATTTAAGGATATTCCCTTAACTTTACAAACCATCACATCAGAATTAGTCTTGGTAGCATTTACTTTATAAGAATAATTTTTGGGGCCCCCAGAAACAAATTCTGTAATGTAGCTGCCATCACCATACACTTCTAATTCATCGGTTAGATCACCAATGAATTGTCCAGTAGTTAAATCAGTCGCACCAGGTTTGGTAACGTAAATAACGGAGTCAGTATCGTAATAAAGGACTCTGTCTTCTAATTGTTCGAGAAACGAATAAAGTTTCAGGCGAGCTTGGGCAGTAACGAAAGCAGCAATAACCACATTAACAGTAGCTAACGGGTCAAAGGATTCTTCTATATGTTCATATCCAACAATTAGAGGGTTGTCGTTGACAGGGAGAACACAATTAACATAAATTGACGGATTTGTTAGCATTGCAAAGAATTCAGCAGGTTTATTTACAATCTTTGTCTTTGGTTGATTTTCCCGTTGTCCAAATTTGCCCCAAAAAGAGTTTAAAATAAGTTTAGCTAGAGATCTTAGACCAGGGTTTTCAAGAATCTGAGAATATTCTAGTTTAACATCTTCCCTTGCAAAGAATTCTTCAATATATTTGTTTTTCTCTTCCTCGGTTGTACACCTTTTGGGCCAGCCGGATGCTTCCTGCTTTATTTTAATAAATTTGTTCATCATTCCTGTGAACAGGCCATCTTCACCAGTCTCCTTATTAAATGTCAGAACACCATATTTCCATATTTCTTGTATTTCGGTTATATTGTATCCTTTCGCAACAGCTTTAAGTATCTCGTCTAGAACCCATGTCCCCTCTAACTTTCTTTCTTCATCAGTATGGTTGCACTCGCTAGTAATCATGTTTTCACCGCAGGTTCGACAAAGAACAAACATCAATTTACTATTCATTTTAACGGGGAGAACTGGGTGGTAGAGATCTTGAGGAGGTAAAATTTTACATTTAATTAAGCCGCTAATGTTGTTCAAATCCAAACTGTGACATTCCTCCCCTACGAAAACTTGAGGATGTGCAACTGGAAATTTTCCGTACTTACACACCCAGGGGTACAGGGAACAAACATCCAAGTAGTTAATCTTTTCTGCTTCTTTAGCCTTGTAATAAGTATGAGTATTACCCGTACGACCTCCGTAGAAAGCATCTCTCGGGTTTAAAGGCAAAAGCGTTAAAAGAGGATGTGTCTCGGTGTAGGCCTTAATTTCCAAATTATCTTTTAATTGCTTTCTAAAGTCACACTCCCATATTTCATTAACAACAAAACCCATTTCTTTTAACTTTGTACTTTTTGCTTGAGATGATTCATACCTTAAATTTAGTGTTGTGGAAGGATCGCCACAAACAGGATCATCTCTTCCAAATTTATAACATTTTGGGCATCCATGGTAATAACAGCCCTGAAACTCAAAAATTTCATTGGTTTCAAGACAGTAACCATCAACTTTTACACCATGTAGAACCATTTCTCTCCCTTTAGCAGCATGTAAAATATTGAGTTGTCTTTGTTTTTCCTCCCAAATTAACCACTCTATTGCAATTTTACTTTGTTGATCTTTCCACCTGTATCCGTTTTTAGGAATAACCCCAATGGTGTTGGGTTTTAAAAAGTTTCTGCGGAATACTTTGTTGCATGCGGAAGCAATTGTTGTGGCTTCTGTAAAGGGACAGACATTAGTGGTTGACAACAGTTGATCTCTAAATTTCAAACAGGCCCGTGTTAGAATTTCTACATCTGATACACAGTATGCATTTCGAATCGATCATTTTTGTGTTCCTCGTACCACTGTAAAAACTTTTTTCGATCATCTTCCTTCATGGTGTCTGGAGAGTAGTAGTCTAATGCAGGGAGGATACCAACGTAATGTTCGTTTGCTTTTGTGTTGAATAAATGAGGAAAATATCCCTTTTTGAAGTCATCACCCAAACCAAATGCCTTTGGTAATTTCGACAATGCCATTGGGAAATAATTTAGCGAGTCTATAAATTTGACATTTCCCACCAACATCATAATGATTTTGGTTCCTCTCATAATTAGTTCTGGCGTTAGAGTAGTGTTTGTGAGTAGATAATTCAAAATAAATTGATGATCAAAGGCTTGACCGTTGTGTGCTATTACAACAATATTTTTAAAGGTTTTTCGTAATTGTAGCAAATGTTGCGTAAATAGTAAAACAGGATCAAAAGTTTTAAGTATTTGCAGTCTAACACCACATTTTCTGCATATTTTGTCGTCGGTATTGATGCACACGTCACAACATTGTTTAAAAACACAGAGGTTTACTTGGTGAAGAAGCGAACCATTAGTCAACACCTCTTCTTGTCGGGTCTCAAAGTCGTAAAACACGAAAAGTACATCTTTCGTTTTCTGCTTTTCTGTGTCTCTTTGAATGAAACATAGATGATTTTCAGGTACATATGTTCTACATATTTTACAAAATACTTCTCCACATACATGTTGTCTTTTACCCCTCACTGTTTTAAAACAATTCTCACAACTTCTAATTTCAGCACACACTGTGCTTTTCTCCCAAGAACCATTTCGTAAGTGATTCTCGTAACAAGCTTGGCCTTTAAAGTACCGACGGCAATTGGTACATTTAATTTTAAGTTTTTGAATTGCACATTTCGGAGACTGAAGGCAACCAGCACACACTTTACCGCACCTGTGCTTATCTTTGTGATCAAATGGCGAGTGACATTCTTCGCAGTAATAACTGCAACAAAAAGCAGCCGTAGTAGAAGTAATTACATTAAAATGTCCATCATGATGTAACAAGTTAAGTCTTTTATTGCTTTCTGTAGTTCCTTCAAAAATGGTATCTCGGCCCTTTGTCCCGTAACTGTATACAACAATTTTGTAATCCCTGAGGTGTTCTTGAAATTGTTGAAGCTCGACAATACCCGCCCCTTCCCCGGGAATTACAACACCAGCTTCTTCTAATAACTTTCTGGTCCTTGTAATCTGTATTTTTCCCGTATCTTTCCTTACTTTGTTAAATTCAGGGTCTTTGTCCAGGTTGGCTATCGCAACCACCAAGGAGCGAGGTAGGCATAAATTGTCTTTATTCGTAATACTTATTATTCCTCGTCGCATATCACATTCCTCTTCAAAGCTGTTGTATTTACTTCCTCTTCCCCGACCTGTCGGTAAGCGTGCAGTTGTTACTTTAAGACAAAAAGTGTCTGTATTAAGTCCTGTTGAGTTGGACTGGTAAACATTGCTAATAACATCCCAAACATCCTCGTAATTTACTTCTTTGGCAGGTTTAAAGCGAATCCATCCTTCACCACGACTAAAGTCTTTTGAACAAAAACTAAAACTAACGTAATCCGTCGGTTGAAGTCCTTCCGTGGCCTTATGAATAACTTGCTGTATAGCGTCTCTCACCCAGCCAACTGGTTCAGTTCCTTCTGGCACAGGCTTTAACTTAAATTCCACCGCCCGACCTGTAACATTGTAACTTCGCACCTTTTGAATAGAGTCCCTAATAACAATAAACTTTTCCATTTTAACTAGACACGTCCGTACACTTCAAGAGGCTGATGCGAAATGACTAGACTGCTCTGACGCACCTCTATTTATAACCTCTGGCATGTTTGTTAAAGCAGAATTTTAGGATGCGTTCGGAAAACAGGGGTGCGTTCCGAATACCAACTGAAGTTCTGCAAAAAGAGTTTAAGGTTAGTATGCAGTAAAAGTTTAAGATAAGTATAGAGCTAAAATATTTTAAAAAATTACCAGGATATTACCCCCACCACTTATTTTGAGTATTAATCTATCTTATTACATTTAAACGTTCAGTCTTAGTTGATCAGTTGAAGCGAGCACAATGCCTAAAGAGTGCTTTTGGGGAAGGCCTTGCGATTGTAGCGAGTGTCGACCAGAGCTACAGGAAAAATGTGAAATATGTTTAGACAAGGATGGATATAAGGTTGGTGGTATACGAAGAAAAGATCGCAAGAGAATCGCATACTACGACTTTAAAACTTATTGTTTTGAATGTTATCAGGAAGATATCGGACAATATGAACAAGCAAGATATGAATTATTAAAGACAATAGTTGAGAATACAGTTCAGCCAGAGCAAAAATATTTTAAATCGCAGACAGAGGAAGATATTCGTGCAACACTTTTAGGCTGCTTTCAAGCCGAATTAAAACAGATAACATTTGCCCTAAGTGGTACACCAGATGTGGTCAAGATAGAGTTTTCCATTGGTTTTAATTCCGGAAAAGAACGAAAGAACTTTAAAACGCAGGAAATGGTGTTGCCTAAACGAGGAGATTTAGTGGAGTGGTTTACCAAAACTGTCATCGACGCGTTAATTACGAAAATTCAAACATTCCAAACACCTCTTTGGTTCCTAAATCTTAATGCACACATTAATCTACAAGGTTCTCGATCTTATGCGGAAACGTCTGCTGAGGCTCGAAGGAGGGAGTGGCGCAGACGAAATTTGTAACTTAGGTAGAATAGCTTGTAAGGAATGTTTTAGTATACTGTCGACAGTCAAGCGATTAGCACGCCAACATTGAAGAAGTATTCAGTCGGAACCAGTATTACGGGTCCTGTTTACCCGCGACTTTAATGCTTTGGGAACCTGCTAATATAATATAATGTAGATATAGAACCAAAATGCGGAAAGATTTCTATGATGATGAAATAGGAGACAACATTCATTTTTGGAACGTCTTTGAAGGAGAAATTTACGATCCCTCCCGCAAAGTTATAAAACATATAATGCCATCCGTGGACCTTACGAAGTATGTTTACAAAGAAGAGCCTAGTATAGACACAGATATGGAGACAGCATTCATGTTGGATATTTTTAATCAGTTCCAGAGAACAAACACAACACGCCAATACTTTTCCAACGCTCCAGATAAACTTAAAACTCTTAGAAAAATTATCCATATAAATGTATCTAACTGTTTTTTTTAATAAAGAATTAAAATATGTCCTTTATATTATGTTATATTACCTTAAACAGTCAAATCTAACCTCAACAAATGTTCTATTGCCTGTGGCACAAAATTATTCCAAACTTGAACAATCCGCAGACTCTTAACAGCTAAATAAACATATCCTGTTCTGGAAAAAGCAGCAAAAGAGCAGACCCTGTTCTGGAAAAACAGCTAAAAAACCGACCCTGTTTCAGGAAACCACTTAAACGTCTAACTGCTCAACCGAACAGCAACCGGGCACTAACCGTACAGCAACCGGGCAGCAACCGGACAGCAACCGGGCAGCAACCGGGCAGCAACCGGGCACTAACCGGGCAGAAACCGGACGTTAACCGCTCAACCACTTAACCACTCAACCACTTAACCACTCAACCGCTCAACACTCAACCGCTTAACCACTCAACCACTTAACCGCTCAACCGCTCAACTGCCCAACCGCTCAACCGCTCAACCGCTCTACCACTCAACCACTCAACCGCTCAACCGCTCAACCACTCAACCGCTAAACCGCTCAACCGCTCAACCACTCAACCGCTCAACCGTTCAATCACTCAACCGCTCAACCGCTCAACCGCTCAACCACTCAACCGCTCAACCGCTCAACCGCTCAACCACTCAACCGCTCAACCGCTCAACCACTCAACCGCTCAACCACTCAACCGCTCAACCGCTCAACCGCTCAACCGCCCAACCGCTCAACCGCTCAACCGCTCAACCACTCAACCGCTCAACCGCTGAACCACTCAACCGCTCAACCGCTCAACCGCTCAACCGCTCTACCACTCAACCGCTCAACCGCTCAACCGCTCAACCACTCAACCGCTAAACCGTGTCATCTATCTCCCTCTAAGCGAAGTTCAATGATCTCATACGAAGATTCCCCGAAACGGCGGCTCACCCCAAATATGAGGCGCTTGTTTGTGGGGCCCTGGTTCGTAGGGCTCCGAGGGTAAGGACGCGAGGGGGGCGATATTGTTACGGTAGCTAATGCCCGAAATGCCTCTCATTGATTGGCTATTGATTGTAGCGTCTCCAAGAGCCTTCCTATGGGTTAGTCGATGAAAGTCTGTACATGGCTTTGATAGCCGTGCGGTCTAGGTTGTCAAACATCACCAAGGTTCAGCACATTCGAAGAGGTCCTAGGTTCGAATCCTGAGGACACATTTTCAATAACATTATTTTTCAGTTTGTGCCATAGTCATCTGTCTGGCTCAAGCAACGCCTATACTACTGGTAAGTTCAGATAAAGTAAATTTATAGTTACTAAAAGATTAATGAATTTATGACTCAAATAAAAATATGCTAAATTTCAGGTAGTTGAGCTAACAAGTAAAATAAATCATCGCCTTAAGAGAAAAACAAACTAATGACCATGTGTCGTGCCTACTTCCATCACGTCTCGCGCCAAGATGGGTGTCCGCACGACACCGCTAAAGAAAAACTCTAAGTTAACGTTACTAAAGCCACAAAAGTTAAAGAAATTTATATAAGGTAAAGATAGATGATACCATAAGAAAAGACGTAAAGCGATGATAGCAAGTAAAAGTAGTAAAAATGCTGAAGGCAGACTTACTACGTGCAATAGCAGCAAGCTGACTGAAGGCCTAGCTTGCCACGGCTTTCGGAGGACTCCTACCTCCACTAGTTCACCAGTGCAGCACAATTCTAAGCGATAGTGTTCAAATCCATCAAGTCTCGCGCCCAGATGGATCCAAACACCACTGCGCCCGCCACTGCAGGGCATTAAAAAAAAGGTATTAAAGGAAAACGGAATAAGGTAACATTAAAGAAAAATATTCAAAGGTAATACTAATCATTATCTGAACTCTCATTTGTGTTCGATGGATTATACAGTTTGAGATCTTTTACGTGCCAAACACCTTTACTTTGTCCTGCTCGATCTTGAAGTTCGTAGGTGCAGGACCCTGTTTTCTTCTTAATAATAAACGGGCCCACATAAGCCGGAGCCAGTTTGGCACTATAATAGTTCGCGGCATCGGAAAGACTTTTACGCCAAACCTCTTGTCCAGGTGCATACTCAACGGGTCGTCTACGTAAGTTGCATCTTCGTTGATTTTTAACATGGGATGACTTGATTTTGTCCTGGACTTCGCGATACAATTTCACAAAGGCGGCTTGTCTTTTCCTGACATAATCTTGAAGGTCTGCATTGGTGTTAGCAGTCTCTTCTGCAAAGTCTTGTCCGTACAATTTATGTTCTCTCCCAAAATTAAGAAAGTGCGGAGTAAATCCAGTGGTCTCATGTCGTGATGTTCGCAAAGCACAGCCTATAGAAGCTAGGTTCTCGTCCCAGGTACGGTGGTTATTGTTCTTGATGTGAGATCGCATCATGGTCTTTATGACTCTGTTGACTCGTTCGGTCGGATCAGCTTGTGGATGATAAGATGCTGTGTAGAATAATTTCGTTTTATACCGTTGACAAAGGTTCTGAAATTCCTTGGACTTCATTTGTACTCCATTATCACACATTAGGAACTGTGGTGATCCAAACATTAGGAAAATACCTTCTTCAACCTGTTTGGTGAGAGATTTAGCTGTCGCTGAACGAGAAGGAAATAAAATGGAGAATTTGGTGAAATAATCGGTAACCACAAGAACGTGAGTGTTACCTGACCTCGAACGAGGAAACGGTCCAATATAATCCAGGCTGATACACTGCCAAGGTTGATTTATCACTGGACGGTCACCCATTAATCCTGCAGGAGGTTTTTGTTCTACTTTGTGCTGGGCACAAACTCGACAAGCTTTGACATAACTCGTGACGTCACTCCTCATCTTAGGCCAATAATAGCGTTGGCATACTTTCCAGTAGGTCTTGAATACGCCTACGTGACCCGAAGCAGGTATATCATGGCAACGGGCGAGTATCTGGCGCCTTTTATCCTTAGGAACGACAATTTTCCATGAGCTGGATGGAGGACCAAGGTCCGGAGGATTGGTTCTAGCATATTTGTACAACATGTTGTTTTCTACACGCCAAGCAGGAAATTTGTCCGGTCGTTGTTCAAGCCTTACAAACATATTTTTATACCATCCATCAGTGGTGGAAGACATCGGAACATCACTATCATCGGTGTCAATAGCTTCTGCGGAGACAGGAACGGATCTGGACAGAAAATCGGCAACAATGTGCTCTTTACCAGGGCGATGGATTAAGGTAAAATCATAGGGTTGCAGACGAAGCGCCCATCGCGCTAAACGACCTTGAGGGTCTTTTAGTCTGTGCAGCCATAGTAACGAATGGTGGTCAGTTACTACCGTGAAGTGTACCCCTTCCAAATAATGTCTCAACTTCTCCACACTCCAAATCACTGCCAAGCACTCTTTTTCGGTGACTGTATATTTCATTTCTTGTTTAGTCAGTGAACGTGATAGGAAGCATATTACTTTCTCACCATCATCAAAAGTCTGTGTTAAAACTGCACCAAGGCCATATGCGCTTGCATCGGTTTGCAGGACAAAAGGACGGTTAAAATCAGGACAGGTAAGTATCGGTGCTGTAACCAAAGCTTCCTTGATCGCTTTAAAGGCTCTATCACAGTCGGTTGTCCATGACCATCTGACATTTTTCTTAGTCAAGTTAGTTAGCGGAGCTATGGTGGATGAAAAATTCGGAACAAAGCGACGGTACCAAGATGCTGTACCAATAAATCGGCGAATTTCTGTGACATTCTTCGGTGGTATAATATTTACAATTGCCTCAACTTATAATGGATCTGGTCGGAGTCCCTGACGGTCCACAACATATCCTAAGTACTTCAATTCTGGCAGGCAAAACTGACATTTTTCTAGTGAAACTATGAGTCCCGCTTCATGTAGTCGGTCGAAAACTAAGCCCAACAGACGTAGGTGTTCATCAAAGTCCTGAGATATGAGAATTATATCATCCAGATATACCATGACCGCTGGTTGAAGGTCTGCTCCAAGGACGGTATCTACTATGCGCTGCCAGGTTGCTGGTGAATTGGTTAAACCAAAAGGCATGCGACGGAACTGAAATAGTCCTCTTCCAGGGACGGTAAATGCAGTATATTCACGCGAAGATTCACTTAAGGGAACTGTCCAAAATGCGGATTTGATAGCGATGGAACTGAGGTAAGTTGCATCTCTCAAGCGGTCCAAAATGGCAGAAATATAGGGTAAGGGATATGCGTCTTTCTTGCTCAAACTGTTCAAAATTCTGTAATCTACACAAAATCTGTAGGAATCATCCTTCTTGCGCACTAAACATATCGGACTGGACCAAGCACTCTTCGACGGTTCGATGACTCCATCTTCCAACATTTGTTTAAGTTCTTCATCGATAATTTTCTGCTTAAATGGAGACACAGGGTAATATCTTTGTTTGACAGGTTTCGTACCTGGCTCTACTTCAATAACATGTTCAGCCACCTTACAACATCCCAGGCCTGTACCCATTAAAGCAAGTTTTTCTTTGACTAAGTTATCAAGCGTCATTCGCTGAGCAATAGTAAGGGTACTCTCATCCCGTATGCTAAGTACTTGAGTAGAATTCATTTCATCTGCGAAATGCCAAACATCTTGATTTAAATCCGGCACGATTCCCATGCTCTTCCAGAAGTCAACTCCCAAAATTAAGGTATGAGCCAGTGCAGGCAGGACTAACACATCTATCATGCGGGTTTTTCCCATTAAACTAAACGGTACTTGCATGTAACCAATAGCAGAACAGCTCTCTCCATTAGCAACTGTACATCTTGTTTCTTTACCTAAAAGTTGCAGTCCCAAACTCCGTAGCAACTCATATCCAGGAAGGCCAACAAGTGTTCGAGTGGCACCAGAATCCAGCAAACCTCGTATAGGTGTGCCTATGACAGAAACTTCCAAATATGGACGTTGATCTCCTCGTGCGTGACTAATGATGAAATCTAGAAGAATTTTGGATGAAAAATCGAAATCATTGGTCGTTACACGCTTGGTATTGGGAGAAATCGTACGACCTATTGATTCCCCCGGGAAGCGTTTCCCGAATTAGCACATTTTGGGCAAGATCTTACAGTGACATTAGGTGTTCCACAACGATAACAGTGTGTTTTTCTAGGGCTTTGACAATCTCGATTAAAATGTCCCGTTTGTTGACAATTCCAACAGACTACTTCTCTAGGACCTCTACTGGTAGTAGGAGGGTTGACATGTCTCACTTCATTGACCTTAGTTGGAGGTAAGGCTTCTTGCATATCTGAGACGAAGGCGAAATCAGGTTCTACAAATCCTTGTCGCTTCCGAGATGGCGGTACATAATGTTCTGCACGGTATTTCTTGGCTTCTAAAACCAGGCACTGCTCCTCTAATTCTTCCAATGAGTTCACTATGGGTAACTGAGTGGTGTAAAATGGAGCTAAATTCCTAGTTATCATGTCCAACTTTGCATCCTCACTGAGGGAACCATAACGCCGAAACAGAGCCTGCATGCTTGAAAGATAGTCCACTATGCTTTCTGATGGATCTTGAGTCCTCTCGAGCATTTCTTTAAAGAGTCGAGCACGATAATCTGGTGGTTCAAAGTGTCTGCAAAGCAGTTCAGCTAGTTCTCTCCAGTTGTTAAACCGGGAACGGTTCGCTCTAAACCAATTCAATGCCTTGCCTTCAAATAAATCTATGGCAGACTCAAACAGTTCTCTTTCTGATACATGACGAGCCAATCTCAGCTCGTTTACTCTCTCCAAGAATCCATGGACTGACATACTCTTGGGATCTCCTGTAAATTTAAGGCCCCATTTTTCTATACGTAGTGCCTTGAAGTTTGACACTGGCTGTCTATTCGGGGTTGAACCATGCTGAGTTGGTCGAGGCACTTCCTCTTCTGACGAATCATCAGAATCAGAACCTCCCGAACGTGCTGCATCCAATAATACACACAAGTTGGGATCTCGTCTGGATACTTGCTCTAGCTCGTCAAGAGCAGATAAGGTTTCTGCAATTAATATTGCTCGTGCGTCAGCATCCTCTGACGACAGTTGGTTAACTGGTACACGATCAATTCGGTTGAGAAGATGGACCAAGTGTGTCTGTAGACGTTCAAATTTGGTCTTGGCTTTTTCTCCAGTAACGGACTTAATCGCCAATTTAGTCTTCCTCAAGTTAGTCGCCACATAAGCTCTTTCCTCAGCAAAATCCATATTATAGGGAGGGTGACTTATAGACTTACTAACTCTCTCCATCTGCAACAATGGGCGTAAAGATGCACGAAGGCTTTCGACAGTTTTCGTTTCATCAGCTGGAATGCCACGAACTTGCAACTCATAAATGAGCATATCCTTTCTAAGGTAATGCACTCTCATACTGTAATCCATCGTAACTTATTACGAGTCAAATAATACACAAGCAAAAATAAATTTAAAGAAAAATCAATAAAATATTAACACTGATTGCACGTGACACTGTAAACTGCAAATAATTTGCACAACTAAATTTTCAGATAATTTTCACTAATTAAACTTCACCAAAAAGATTTAAAAATAAAATAAACCGGTTAGGACAGCGATGTCCTAACAGAAAGAATAACGAAAACCCGTCAGAACAGCGAAGTTCTGATGGCTACTACAAAACAATAGGTAGGCCGCAAAAAAAAAATATTGCATTATCAGCAAAAAATCTCATCAGAGGTAAGACAACATATCAGAAGAGCAAAAATCGATAAATGAAAAATTAAAAAAAAAAAATTTTGATAATGTTAGTACCAAAGTGCTCAATCTGGTCTCACCAAACGCAGTTTCTTTTTGTTTGAAGGCCCCACGTTGGGCGCCAAAATTTGCCACGCTCTTTTCCGCACAGAAGGAGAATTTTACTTCTACTTACCCTTCATAAATAAAAATTCAAAGTTCGGTAACAATGAAAAAAAAAATATTGAGAATTTACAAAATTAACTCACGTAAAGAGTTGAGTTGAATGCGAGAGGCTTGCGCACGCGTGCCAAAAAAAAATGCCCTAGCTCCAATGCCGGAGAGAGGGGGGGTTTAATAAGGGCGCCACTGTTTTTAATGCCGAGTGAAAAACA
Organism: Philopedon plagiatum; assembly: GCA_963971165.1. Taxonomy (NCBI): domain Eukaryota; kingdom Metazoa; phylum Arthropoda; class Insecta; order Coleoptera; family Curculionidae; genus Philopedon; species Philopedon plagiatum. The sequence goes on from OZ020193.1 coordinate 71,879,881, forward strand.
TAAACCCTCCTAGATAGTGTTGGGATCTCGCTTTCAGCTCACTCACTCACATATAGTTACCATAGTATCCGAAAAAAAAAATTCCAAGAAACTGCGCCGGCTGGTGAGGCAAATAAAACACTACCCTTAAAACAAATTTACAAATATATTACAGAATGGTTAGGGCAAAATTTCTAATTACACATCAGTGGATTTTGCCCTTTTGTGAAATTTGATAAAATAACATTATTAGGAATTATTAAGTATTATTAAATAAACTTATTATTATTATTATAATAACCATTCGCAGGTCGTATGACCGGTTTTGCAGTAACTAAATTCAAACCCTGAGGGGGAAATAAAGTCAAAAAGGTAAGGTACTAATCCGCTTTAAATTAATAATGCTAACCATGGTTAGATCCAAAATCGAATAAAGTTGTTATCGTAAAAGAAAGGTAACACTAATTATAAAATAAAGGAAAAGTTGCCTGAAGGGGTTCATCCCCTGTTGACGGTGTCCTAGGTCAATGCTGAACTGGCCTAGGCAGCTTAGCTGACTCACAGCACGATGAAAGACTGGAGATGTCTCCCAGCCACAAAAGAGATTGTGCTGTCTCCCAGCAAAAAGAGGTTGTGCTGTCTCCCAGCAAAAAGAAAGACTGTGGGTGGCTGTCTCTCAGTAAGCAGAAAGAAGTGCTGTCTCCCAGCAGAAAGACCCTGATAAAACAAAAGGTATGCGTCAAGGCAAGGTAAAATTCAGGTACTATGCAAATATAATTTAGAAGAAATATTAAATTTAAATCACAAAAAAAAACTTTTAGTGGCTGAAGGCCTTATACAATTATTCACTGGTATCAAGAAAATAAAACCGAAGGAAATATTTTGAATTAAATAGACATCAGGTCAAAAAAAAAAAATAAACAGGCAATATCGAAGCCAATTAATTAACAAATCAAAGTTAAGTTAAAATTTACATAAAAGTAGCCATTGTACGCTACTGTACACAGACAAATATTCATTATAAAATAATTATATTTACATAAGTAATGCAGCTACGAAAATCTTAAACAATTAGATCATACACTGGTGACAAAATAACCAAAATTGTTAGGTAATCGCTTAATTACACAAAAGAAAAGTTTAGCCGCAAAATACAATGTGATAGAATTTAGCACGTTAAGTATAATCAAAAGAGAAATTCAGTATTACTATTACTAAACATATACATCCAAATATAGTAAATGTAGCTTAATATTTATGAATATAGAATAACCATACCGTATCTGTAAGCGTAACCCAAGAATGAACAAATACCATAGGCCATAGTGAATAGTTAACGGTACTATATTACACCCACCCTGAAATTTTGTAACCAAATCTAATAATTAAGAATCAGCCCTGTCTATGTTATACCCAATATTAATTAAAAGCTAATTAGCAGCAGAAAAAGAATAAGTGAAATACGAAAGTCAACACTTCTGACTGTCAGACATTTAAAATATTTACCCAAATTACTATAGTTTTAAATTGCCGGTCTCTAACGCTGTCAGCTGACATTCCAGAACACAAGATCTGAATTTTTAATGACCTGGCTATCGCTTATTAGCATAATTAGTTGATAAAAAGAAACATCATTAGGTTCCAATTCACGGGCATACACCAATGACTGATTCACTATGACTATGAATACGAAATAACAAAATAAAATTTAACCTTGGGTCACCCGGTAGAGTTCTGACCAACATTATCAAAGAATGTAGTAAATCAAGCTAGCATAGCTGACAAAAAAAATTAGGTATCGATAAGAATTTGACCTACAAACCTGTGAAGGTCACATAAACCCCATTTAATTTTTAATAAAAAAAAGAACCATCTGTACATAATTTTCCTACCACGAAATGTAGCGATCTACTTGTATTTAGAGAAGTTTTAACTACAGAAAAACTAATTAAAAACGTGGACGTCGTAAAAAAAAAATTGAATCAAAAAGGAAATCAACGAAAATTAATTAAAATAGCAGTTTAATCGCGGGATTCTGTATTTTTAAGGGTTTAATAGTGGCAAAAAGGCATACCTGTCGATCTCGGGTCGGGTCTAAGTCCACATGTCCGCTGTCGTCGTAAAAACCGACGAAGAGATGTCGAATTTCTTCTACAAAAACAACTAAAACGGCCTCACTGGACCAACAACGTAACGCCAAAATGGCAAACAACAAAACAACGTAAAAGAAATTAGTTGTACCGCATTCACGGATCCCAATTTTGGGTGTCTTTCTAAAGACTTTAGAATACGATACAGGCGACGACGCGATCAGTTTGTGAAAAGAACCTCTGCTCCGGTGCCACACCCAATCTTTGCTAAAAATTCCAATATCGATTTTCTTGCACAAGTGACGTCACAGGGTTGTTTCGAAGTACCCCTTGGTACCCAATTATGTACAGTTCTGAAAGCTTTGATTCGATGGTATTCCCTTCAACGCATTGTCACGATGTTCTGCCAGTAAAATTAACCCAACCAATGAACACCGGCAATATACCAACAAAACTAACAATTAAATACGTGTTTCCATGTCCATAAACCGACATTCTTTAATAGTTCGTACAATTGGCAGTACAAATGCACCCCACCTACGATTTTGGTCAACCTCGAACCGTAATGCATGAATGAACATTAGAAACCTTTAAAATCAAGGGACCTAGAACTTAGAACGCAGATTCCATCGTTCCTGGCTTCGACGTTTTCCAATAACAGTCACAGAGGGCGGCTCAGGACAGAAAACTAAGGTTTTACCACAGGTTCGACCGACAGTAGTTCCAGCTGATTGAAATGTCAAGAATAACGTGTTATTTCGTCATGTAAACAGATTCTAATTTATATTAATAACCAAATATAGTTTTTAGGGCCAAATTCGGACATATTTCCTTAGGGATTAACTATACAGAAAGAGGGAAAACAAGGCTGGATCCAAGACAGACTAGTGACGGAAAATTTGTAAAAATTAAATTCAAGGTTAGGAAAAAAATTTTGACTAAATGGAAAAACAAACCAAAATAAAACGTTCAAGGAATGAGTGAATATATTCAAAAAGGTAGGCCTAAATCCTAAAAATTAACCAATTGTTGCAACTGCTATAATAATAATACTTTAACTTCGTATGACCAAAACAAACCGTAATAAGTTCTATCATATCTTGGTAGAAGTCACATAACCCCACCATTACCCCCTCCACTACTTTTTACCATAAATCCAAGCTCGTGTTGTAATAGTACGTTTCTACTATTAAATTCTTGTAAATAAATATGTAAAAAGGTGCTTGTAAATAGAATACCCTGTGTTACATATGCCCCTGAGCTCACGAAGCTTACAATTCCCCATAAATAAGGTTTAAAGGCCTGTAAAGTAGAATAAAATAATCACCGAATTGTCTACTTTATAAAAACTAGGTTTAGTTTCTTTATGTGAATACCGCGCATTAGAGTACGAACTCCCTTGCCGACGAGGCACTTCCCCTTCACCAAAAAACATTTAGGCTTAACACTTTGACTGCCAAGTCATTTAAAAGCAGTTTTATTTTGAGGCCATGCCAGTCATAAAGGACTGACACGGTTTCTTTAGTTGACGCCGCGTCAGTCACATTTGCTGATATGTAGAGGTTTACTTGCCGCCGTGTCAGACGTTTAGTATGCCATTTACATGTTTTACAGATAGGGGGATTTTCTAAAGGCGCTACAAGATGTCTTTTAAAATGAAAATTGTCAAAAATCTAGAGATGGATCATCACCTTAAACTATTATTTTCCGACAATTTTTTTTTGTTTGTAGCATACTATCTGATGTTAAGAAAAACTAACAAAACTTCAAGATATAATGCAAACTTAATTGCATTTGAAACATAAACTTAGTAATTAATTTATGTATAAAATACGCTAATTATGCATAAAAAACATAATACTTAATTAAATAAAAAAAAGTATTGGCGATTCCGTCATATATGGGTACAATGGATTCTTGTTCGGACTCGTACAGCAACTGTTCTAGTGGACAGTAGTAAATAGGGCGCAAAAATAATCCCTTTAACTGTATTTCTAAAAGGTTCTGTGATCATAACATGTAAATTGGCTGAAGGCCTTTCTTTAAGCACCTACCTGTATGAGATAATTACCTAACAATTACTACTACGCACACCTCATACCTATATATGAAAAATTTGCTTTTGCGCCCAATTTAACTATAGGATTAAAAACGGAAGCTATAATCCGTGCGCCCAGTTTACAAGTTCATGTTATGGAGCCTTCGCGCCCAATTTACCATACCGGTTCTAGTTCAGCGTTAGTTAGACCTTCTTTTTTGTCCTGAAAAAATCAGGTTTTTTATTACACAAAAGCCTTTAATATATTTACACCTCAAATATAAGTTAAAAAACAGGAGTATTTAGGATTTATTTTAAAATGGTCAAAATCAACAGAAAATTTTGCACGCGTAATTAACCCTCTCAAGTAGCAGACCGCTAAATAGGCCTCCGCTGGCGCCGCGTCAGTCAAATATGGATCGTTCTATTTGACTGGAAAAAACCGTTGGTGCCATCTAATAGTCAAATGATGTGTTTAAGAAGGTTCTTTAGCGCGGCGAGAAATAGATATCTTTCCTCGGCGCCAAATTTGAAAACCGGGTTTTAAGACATGGCGCTTGCGGACACGTTACTGTCAGTCATTTATGACTGACATGGCAGTCAAAGTGTTAAAATCCTCTGGAGTAGATTAGAAAATCTACCAAGATCAGTCACTTCAGAAAAATCCGTGTAAACTTTAAACGTTTGGTTTATCTAAAGTTTAAACATAAGTACCATCGTATCCTTGGCCCAGGAGGTCCATCTTATTAAATACAAAGGTTTAGAGTCCTTGGAAACAGCGCAACAATCGGTAAAAGATTAGTTGTTATCCAAAACAATTATGTCTATAAAAAGTGTATGTGACTTTTAATCAAAAACTTTAATTAGAATAAAAAGACTTTAATGTGTTATGATATTCCTACAACGGTTTAAAACATCAAAATTCCCCAATTTTGTATTGTACGGGAGATGTTGTCCCATCGACGATTGCCGTCGCAATGGGAAAATCGGTGCGGAGCACGATATATATATATATATATATATATATATATATATATATATATATATATATATATATATATATATATATATATATATATATATATATATATATATATATATATGTATATATATATATATATATATATATATATATATATATATATATATATATATATATATATATATATGTATATATATATATATATATATATATATATATATATATATATATATATATATATATATATATATATATATATATATATATATATATATATATATATATTTATCCTACTACACTCCGAGCGTCCGTACATTAACGATTTGCTATCTTCCAAGCGTCCGGTTCCAACAGAGCGTCCGTATACGGACGCTCTGTTGTATTGCCATAGAAACTATACCCACGTGCATATAGTACTTCAGATATTTGAAATCTAAAATTTTGTTTCGGACGCCAGGAAAATAGTAAACCCTGCACTTTTATATATTATTAGTATATTATTAGTACAACGGATCGACCGACAGGGGCAGTTGGTTCAACTTCAGTATATTATTTAATGGTATATTCTACTTTCAGCCCGACGATTACCAAGCGTCCTTTGCCATCTTGCAATGTGTCAACACTGTAGGGTTATTTTTAGAATTTCTATAGATCTGCGACCGGTGTTTAGGAACTATTTAACAAAGGAAGGTTATTGATCGTTATAAAGGACTGTGAATAGCTGGAAATTCCACAGGTCTATTTGGTCATTTAATATTAGGGTTTCTGTTATGCTTAGAAATTTCAATTGATTCTAGAATATAAAGCTTTTTTCCTTTAGGAACTGTAAACAAAATTTTTAAATTATTCTCGTCTGGAAAGGTATGACCTGTCTCTAAACAATGTTTGGCGAAGTTTGAATTTTCTTTGTTAACAAAAAAGATGTTTTATGTTCATTAAATCTAACGCTAAAATTTCTCCCGGTTTGGCCTATACACGAGTTACTGCACTCATTACAACTTAGTCTATAAACTCCTGAATTTTTAAGGGGTGATGTTTTGCTTTTGGCATTTAAAAGTAATTGGGATATTTTTTGTGCTGGTGTAAAAGCTTTTTGTTATTTTTTGAGATGATGTGTGCTATTTTTTCAGAGATTGGACCAAAATATGTTATTTTAGCATACTGAAACTTTTCATTGGTTTTTATACGTGGGTATATTTGGTTAATAGTTATTTGTTTTTGTTTATTAATGTCTTTATTGTGGTTGAGTTAAACCCGTTGTTTTTGGCTATTTTAATCATATTATTTAATTCATTTTTACGGCTGTCTTCGTTTAAAGGGATTGCGAAAGCTCTATGTATCTTAGACATATCATAAGCTGCCGTTTTGTGGGAAGTGGGATGTGTTGAGTGATTAGGAATTGTTGTGTCTGTAAACGTGGGTTTTCTATAAATATCAAATGAGAATTCTTTGTCCTTTTTTGTTATTGTGATATCCACAAAATTAATTTTGTTGTTTTTTTCCTTTCCCATTGTGAACTTAATTTTATGATGTAAACTGTTTAGGTGATTTAGAGTTAGTTGTAAATCCGCATCATTACCGGTAAAACATACTAAAATGTCATCTACATATCTGTACCAGAAACTTGTACATGTTTTCTGCGAATTCAGTTTTTAAGAAAGTTTCTTCCAAATTAGACATGAAGATTTCAGCTAGAAGAGGACTTAGTGGTGAACCCATCTTTTTGTTTATAAAATTTGTTACCATACTGGAAATAGTTTTCCTCATGCAGAGGTCAAAAAGAGTAATAATTTCGTTTTTATGACAGGATTTACGTTTTTTATTGTTAGTGTGTTTTTGATTATGTTAATACAGTCTGAATTTGGGATGTTGGGGAACATGTTAGTGACGTTAAAGGATACTAAAGTACTGTGATTTGGTACCTCCATAAAAATAATATGGGTATAAAAGATTCTATTTGATAGTATCTACGGTACCGGCGGCTTTACTCGCATTACTCGCATAGCGAATTGTTAACAATTGAATTGCGCAAGCAAAGTCGCGGGTACTCGCTATAAGACAGTTTGGTATAGAGAGCGATTTTCATAATAAATTAATGTTAGAAAAAGCCAAATAAATTAATATACAGGGTGTTTTCTAAGTAATCTAAAATATTTTAAGTAGCTATTCCTCAGGTCTTTTTATGAAACAATTTTCTGATAAACAATTGTCGAAATATGCCTATTTTCCGAAATTTTCATTTTTTAAAATTATTCTAAAAACGGAATGTCTTCTTTTTATCAAACTTTAAACGATTATACTGCTTATCTTATCAGAAGAAATGTTTAAGTGAAGTGTCAACAAAAATTTAATCGCGTCACCAGGGGCATGCGTGTAGGCAATAGTATTTTTTTTTAAATATGCACGCCACATTTTTAATTTTGCGAGTATTTTGTTATTTTTATTCAATACCTAACACAAAATATCTCCTAACATTTTTTTGCTTAGTTTAGGAGAGAAATGCAATTTGGTAATAAATTATGCGTTTATTACAATAAAATAGCATTTTTCTCCTAAACTAAAATGCTAAGAGACATTTTATGTCAGGTGTTGAATCAAAATTGCAAAAATGCTGGCAAAATTAAAAATATCAGTGGCGTGCATATATTTGCACTTTTTAAATTATGGATACCATTGCATACACGCACGCCCCTAGTGAAGCGATAAAATTTTTGTTTACACTTAAACATATCCTCTAATAAGCCGTGTAAATATTTAAAGTTTGATAAAAAGCAAACATTCCGTTTTTAACATAATTAAAAAAAACTGGGAAAAAAATTAATTTCGACATCCTGTATTTCGGAAAATAGACATTTTTGGACATATGTTCATATGGATAGCTACTTAAGACTTAGGAAACACACTGTATAACTTTCTACTAACACAATTTTTTCACTTAAAATTTAAAAATTCTCGACAAAATGATGTAAAATTTGTTTAGAAAAAATAGTAACTAAAATTCCTAGACGCGTTCATTTTTTTCCCATGGGGGGTGCAGCAAAAATTCAACTTTTTTCGCGAATTACAAAATGTTTTTTTCTATACCAAAATACTCCCAGTGGGCTCACTATTAAAACCTCTAAATTTGGTACGGGTCCTGTAAGAGGTAAGTATGAACAGAGATATACAACTTTGAAATTTCACCAGCCGCCACTGCATACTATATTCTTATATTTCTACAATTTCTTCCTTTTCCAAATAAATTCTTGTAATGGAACAGTTAAATAGGTATATTTAGTTCTAAGTATGTGTACATGGATAGATTTTTCTTCATAAATTTAGGTAGAAAGGCGAAGAATAATTTATATCACAAAATTCAGTAGTCTTATTCTTACAGTTGTCAGTTTAAATCCCTAATTGTCAAAAAGACCAGTTTTAACCTATGCGAATTTTAATGTTAGAGTTTTTTCATTTATTTTTTTGCCCAACTTCAGCAGGCGATTTTCAGAAAATAGTCTGTAGTAATTTGTTAAAGGCACATGAACTTGTCGAACATTTTGCCTGAAGGTTTGTTGCAGAAACAGCCTGAATTAATTTTTATTGTTACTTGACAAGAAGTGCCTAAAATGAAGTTGAGGGCACTTTTTTAGTAAATGACAATAAAAATGAATGAAAGCTGTTCCTTTAAGGCAAAAAATCAAAATGTTCTGCATAGTTCATAAATGCCCGAAACATATTTGATAGACTATTTTCAGAAACCACAAAAATGCAAAAAAGATATAATTTTTTGACATACAAAAAAAGAAAAACAATATAAAAATACATATTTATTTAGAACAATTTTACTTGTTACAATTAAAAACACAATTATTATATGTAATCATAGTCTATCCCGTAGATGGCGTTATCTCCATATATCTCCATAACAGAATTTTTCTTATTTTCTTGAATTTGTATTTCTTGAACATTGTTTACATTTTCACCTGTTAATTTCTTGATAATATTTTTGATAGCCTTAGAAAATCATTAAAGATAGAGCCACAGAACTTTGTTTTCTTTTGGCTGGAATTGCTTGTAACTCCTTTCTCTTGACATTTCCTGCCTACCTGGCCGCTTTAAAGACGATATCTTCGAAGGGATTAATTTTTCTACCATATTGTTAAAATATTTATCCATTAGTAGGTATTTTAGAAGTAGTATAATCTTTTTACCGGCACCTAGTTTTTTATATATACAATAGTTTATTAAAGCAACTCTACTGTAGTATTTTTGTTATTAGTATATTTGGTTAATAGTTATTTGTTTTTGTTTTTTGTTTAATAATGTATTTATTGTGGTTGAGTTAAACCCGTTGTTTTTGGCTATTTTAATTATATTATTTAATTCATTTTTACGGCTGTCTTCGTTTAAAGGGATTGCGAAGGATTTATGTATCATAGATTTATAAGCTGCACTTTTCTAGGAAGTGGGATGGGTTGAGTGATTAGGAATTGTTGTGTCTGTAAACGTGGGTTTTCTATAAATATCAAATGAGAATTCTTTGTCCTTTTTTGTTATGTTTTTTTATGTAATATCCAGAAAATTAATTTTGTGGCTTTGTTCCTTTTCCATTGTGAACTTAATTTTATGATGTAGACTGTTTAGGTGATCTAGAGTTAGTTGTAAATCCGCATCATTACCGGTAAAACATACTAAAATGTCATCTACATATCTGTACCAGAAACTTATGTTTTCTGCGTATTCAGTTTTTAAGAAAGTTTCTTCCAAATTAGACATGAAGATTTCAGCTAGAAGAGGACTTAGTGATGAACCCATTGCTAAGCCATCTTTTTATTTATAAAATTTTTTATCATACTGGAAATAGTTTTCCTTCATGCTGAGGTCAAAAAGAGTAATAATTTCGTTTTTTATGACAGGATTTACGTTTTTTATTGTTAGTGTGTTTTTGATTGTTAATACAGTCTGAATTTGGGATGTTGGGGAACATGTTAGTGACGTCAAAGGATACTAAAGTACTGTTATTTGGTACCTCCATGTTTATAAGTTTTTAGTTAACGTAACAGAAACTTTAGTATGTGAAGTAGAATTCTCACTAACCCATATGCCAGGTTGAAATCTAACCAAAGGAAAAGTTAAAAAAGTCCTGCAGAACACACCCAAACCTGAACCAAATCACACTGAAAACACCCTAATAAAATCTATTCATTCAAAGAACAAAGAAAATTCAAACTTCGCCAAACATTGTCTAGAGACAGGTCATACCTTTCCGGATGTTAATAATTTAAAAATTTAATAATCAATTTTCAATAATTTAAAAAGGCGGACCCCCTTTATTGTCAGAAATCTTTATGGCAAACTTAGAAAAGTCTATCTTTAGTTCTGATAATCCTCTCGTCAAAAATGTTTTCTATTGGAACAGATACGTAGACGATGTTTTTTGCATTTGGGATGGCACAGATAGAAATTTAGATCAGTTTTTGGACCTTATAAATTCACTACATAAAAATATTGAATTCACAATGGAGAAAGGGGTTAACAACGAAATAAACTTCTTAGATATCAATATTAAAAAAATAAATAACCACCTAGAATTTGACATTTATAGGAAACCAACAACCACAGATACAACAATACATTACACATCAAAACAGTCATGGAAAATAAAATTGTCTCCATTCCACAGCTTCATACACAGATTAGTCACCTTTCCACTAAACAAAGAAAACTTTCAAAAAGAACTATGTGTCATAAAACAGATAGCAAAAAGCAACGGATACAAAGAAAGCCTAATTGATAATATGTTAAAAAATAAACAGAAAAAATTATTAAGAAAGGAATTTTATAGTATAAGTCCACCAAAAAATAACAACTTTAAATTCATTAACTATACCTCTAAATTTACCAATAATAATATTTGTAACAGATTAAATAATTTAGGCTGTAGAAATATATGTGTAAATAAACTAAACCTGGGCAAGCTACTAGTAAACAATAAGGACAAAACTGACAAATTAGACAAATCGGGAGTTTACAAAATAAATTGTGCCGATTGTGGAGCTATATATGTAGGCCAAAGTGGTAGAAGCGTGAAAACAAGAATAAAAGAACACAAAACGTCCATTTTAAACAATATAAAAAAACTCTGGGATGTCCTCCCATTGTATAGAAAACAATCATTTTATAAATTTAGATAATATTAAATTACTTCACCATGAAAATAATGGCAAAAGAAGAACAACTAGAAATTAAAAAATCTTTAAAAAACAATTTAACACCCTGTACAAATGACCAACAAAAGTTCCAGAACACCCCAATAATTGACAAATATTTATCATCTTTATGACGTGGACCTCCCGAAGATTTATCAAAATAAGAATCTTAAAGCAATTAGGTAATAAAATCAGGTATATATATTTGTAAACGATCCTTTCTAACTTTAGTATTACTACATCAGTACTCTTGAAAAAACCCTAATAAGGCGAAACATATGTAGAGTCATACTCTAATAAACTTGAAACATTAAAAAGCAAAAGAGTTTTATTTACAAAATATTTAAAAAATGTTTCATAAAGAACCTACTGCAGAATCAACCCAGTTTATTAAAAATTTTATATACCGTACCTAATAGCCCGGGAGCCGGTGACACTGAAAGTCCCGTCATCACGGAATCAATTTTTTTTTTTATGTAAATTGATAGTTAACAGTCATACGAACAAAATGAGCTCGGTACGCGTTGATTTATTAAGCCGAAAGTATTACCTAGCAAACCTAAGCAAACATGTTTTACCATTATCACGAATCTCAAAGAATTATATTACCTTCGATAGGAAATTTTGTAATAAACAGAAAAAAATTGGCTTACCAGCTTTATTTGGCCGAAAGAGTCTGGCGTACCTATTTGAAAGGTGTGAGATGGGGTAAAATTTTACCATTACCATGTGAAAACTTTTTTTTAAATTTTACTCGTTTCGATGTGATGTTCAAAAATATCTTGGTACGCCTCCCCAAAAACTGCCGGAAGTATCTAGCATACCAGTTTTATTGAATAGGCTCGATTCACATCAATTATTAAAAGCCGTGAGTTAAATAATTTTATTTCGGGGTAAATGTTTTTGTGATTTTTTTTTTTACTTAATAAGTATCTTACTCTCCTATATTATATCAATATGAATTCCATTTCAAGGGAAATTTTGTTTTGTGATGTTTCTGTGCATCATACAACTTAGTATCACGTACTGCAATCGAGGAATGTTTCAATAGCTGCAGCATTTTCCATGGTCCTTAAATAGAGTAAGTAAGAGAGATTTCCGGCACAGGTTTAAACACTGTATAAGTTTTTCTCTCTTCATCCCCTATACTATGTGTACTATAGAAATATACTAACCTCTGCACTATGACATTATGGTATACAATATACATTAAGGTAACGTTGTCACCCAGCATTTTTGGGAGTTTAAGCAGTGGCGGCTGGTGAAATTTCAAAGTTGTATATCTCTGTTCCTACTTACAGGACCCGTACCAAATTTAGGGGTTTTAATAGTGAGCCCACTGGGAATGTTTTGGTAAAGAAAAAAAAACATTTAGTAATTTGCGAAAAAAAGTTGAATTTTTGGTGTGCGGTGTGCCCCTCCTAAGAAAAACATTAACACGTCTAGGTATTTTATTTATTATTTTTTCTAAACAAATTTTACATCATTTTGTCGACAGTTTTTAAATTTTGAGAGAAAAAAATGTGTTAGTAGGAAGTTGTAGTCATTTGAATTTTTTCTTAAATTTTATTTTAGGCTTAAAAAAATTCAAATGACTATAACTTTCTACTAACACATTTTTTTCTCTCAAAATTTAAAAACTATCGACAAAATGATATAAAATTTGTTTAGAAAAAAGAATAAATAAAATACCTAGACGTTCTCATTTTTTTCCTAGGAGGGGCACACCAAAAATTTAACCTTTTTTCGCAAATTACAAAATGTTTTTTTTTTCTTTACCAAAACATTCCCAGGAGCCTCACTATTAAAACCCCCAAATTTGGTTCGGGTCCTGCAAGTAGGAACAGAGATATACAACTTCGAAAATTCACCAGCCGCCACTGAGTTTAAGACATTCTGACCCTTCAGTTTGCTGATCATCATAATAAAGCTTTGCAAACGGGGAAATTTATAAGCATAATATAAACTTATTAAATGGACCTGCGGAATGTCCAGCTATTCACAGTCCTTTATAACGATCAATAACCTTCCTTTGTTAAATAGTTCCTTTAGAGTACCGGCCTGTTATATATAAACATACACCCTAGTTTTTAAGTTATTCTGTTATATGCAACAGTAGTAGTTTTGTTCTGTTTCTGCAAAACGTATAGAATTTTATGAAAACTGGTAAAAATTTGAAAGTAATAAGAAAATATGAAGTTGTTTATTGTGTCATTCCACTAAAAATACTTCTCAAACAAAGCGAAATACGAAAATAACAAAAAAAGTTACACTTTTAAATACTTAATCAAAAAAATATACAATAGTTTATTAAAGCAATGGCGTACTGTAGTATTTTTTGTTATTAGTAACTAGTTTACCTTTGGAAATCTAATTACCTTAAAGCTTGGTCTCTATTATTCCTAACATAATATGTATATTTTTTACAGATACTAATAATTACTGATTTTTTTGACACCCTGTATCTGGAAAACAAATCGTTTTCCAATACATGTTTACAGAACGTTTTTCTTAAAATCTGTATACAAATTTTACCTATACTTACTGAATAAACAACTGTGTGGTACCTTTCTTGAGGAGTAGACGGTTACAACTTGGAAATGTTTTTATAGAAAATATGTGTGTACATACTTAGAACTGTAAATGTATTATTGTTTTACATAAAAGCTGAAATTAAAATAAAATTAAAAGAAAATATTAAGTACCTACCTATGTATTTTTTTTAAATGAAGATTTTTTTAAGTAAACAATAAAGCGAAATTCAATATACAAAAATATGATAGAAACAGAAAACTTTGATGAAATCATATAAAGTCGGTTTTTTTTCAAACGGAAAAGTCAAAATTACATTTCGCTCTTTGTAAAGACCCTGTACTATTTATGATTAATCTGAGCGTACATAAATTTAAATAATCTCCCTAGCTAACTATATAATATGATCAGAATGATCGCAAGTATTACAGAGTCTGCGCAGTAAGCTAGATGTCATTTTGACGTTGGAAAAAAAAATAGACCGTAGTGTATTTCCAAACCTAATTGAAAAAGCTAATTACCCGAGCGGATCGCATCAAAAACCGCATATCCGAAATTTTTGTAGTCAGGACGACACCGACAGTCCATTTTATTCGCAGTGGACCAATAGGGTGGCGTAGACTTGGGACATGAAGTTTTTATATGTCAATTAACTCTAGCAGTACTATAAGAGTACCATTTTAATCTGGCAACATGGCCGGGCGCTCAATAGTGGACTCGGTAAAAGCATAATATACAAATAGGACGCTAGGTGGCCGGAATTTAAAAGTTTTTCTGTATATTTTGGACGCTCGTAAGTGGTTTTAAGAAAGGACGCCGGGAAATCGGTAATGTAAAAATTTAAAAAAAAATTACTTGAAAAATTAAATCCTAAATGCTCTTATCGACGCCTACAGTTCAAAAATAAAAAATATTCACTCGGTATAGTCGGGATTGCTTGGGAAATTTGTGGTGGACGCTCGGAGCACGAATTATGAAAGGACGCCCGGAAGATAGCGGGATATATATATATATATATATATATATATATATATATATATATATATATATATATATATATATATATATATATATATATACACTACGGTATGCTGATTTGTGAACTCAAATTCGAACGCCTCTGAGCATTACGTCAGGTTGGAATCACGGTTGGGTTGGAATCAACATTTACGTCTAGGGATGGGCGATAATGGGTTTTACCTATCGATAACCATCGGCAAGGTACCTATTGATAAGTTTTAGTTATCGATATGCCGATACTTATCGATTTATCGATAACTATCGATATATCGATAACTATCGATTTATCGATAACTATCGATATATCGATAACTATCGATTTATCGATATATCGATAACTATCGATATATCGATAACTATCGATTTATCGATAACTATCGATATATCGACAACTATCGATTTATCGATATATCGATAACTATCGATATATCGATAACTATCGATATATCGATAACTATCGATATATCGATATGTCGATAACTATCGATATATCGATAACTATCGATATATCGATAACTATCGATATATCGATAACTATCGATATATCGATAACTATCGATATATCGATAACTATCGATATATCGATAACTATCGATATATCGATAACTATCGATATATCGATAACTATGGATAACTATCGATATATCGATAACTATCGATTTATCGATAACTATAAATTATATATAATAATACTTATAGATACATTAATATACATTTAAAAGGTAGTTCGTAATCGTAAGTGTTCGCTCGAGCCGATATTTACCAAATTTCTGCTTTCTGG
Organism: Philopedon plagiatum; assembly: GCA_963971165.1. Taxonomy (NCBI): domain Eukaryota; kingdom Metazoa; phylum Arthropoda; class Insecta; order Coleoptera; family Curculionidae; genus Philopedon; species Philopedon plagiatum. The sequence goes on from OZ020193.1 coordinate 71,895,491, forward strand.
AGGTTTACGAGAAGTGCTTTAGCAGTATATTATAATAATTAAAAAATTAATTACTGATAATGCACTAGGTGTTCCGAAATTAACGTACAATAATTCTAAGGCAGTTAATTAAAAATATACTATAAGTTCATTAAAAACATCCTTTGAAAAACTAATAATAAGGCATTAACTCAAAATCGGAAACACATTTAAAACTAGTAATAGGTAAGCGAACTTCTGTTTTTGAGTAAAGGAAGTTGTGGGTAAAAAAATTACCATTTTTTTTAAAGTACTGGTTTAGAATGCACAGTTTTGAGTAAAACTAATTCAACAGTGATGCAAAAGCTGGGCAATTCTTTCAGATAGGCAGCTCAAATTACTTCTGTATCTTGAAAACAAAGCTGAAGGCCCGGATTTATATATCTTTTTCCCACAGTTATGTAAGAAATCACATTCTAAAATTTAATACACCTAATGAACCCGCTTTGTCCTGATTTTTATCATCTGATGGTTTTTGTTGCTTTGAAGTTTTACTACCTACGTTAGAAGAATTCTTATCAAGAGAATAGTATCATACAGAGCTTTGCGAAGATTTTTTTAATAGGCACAATTACCTGTTTCGTTTTACACTATGTGGAAAGCATTTTTCTTCATTACACATGGGAGAGCGATTTGTGTAACTTAAGCAAATTAATTAATACCATAATTTTATTTCACTTATAGGCTCTGACAAAAACTAAACTGCTGGCTGTTCGAACTGCATAAAGGTAATCGAATGCGACTTTTAACATTTTCTTGAAATTTTTTTCGCTATGCCTTCAAGGCCATGCTGATTTTCATGTGTTCTAAGACTTTTAAATACAGGGTGGTTAAACTTATCTATTTTCTGCGCCTTTGGGACATTCAGTGGGCAATTTGCGAAAAACAATTTTAAGGATTTTTTAATACCTTCCCTAAGTTTATAGATATATATTTTTTTATATAGAAAAAGGGATGTTCTTTTCACCCTGTATCTTACCTCTTTTTCCACTAGTAATTATCACTTCAGCTAATAATTTTAGAGAACAACTGATCTTTAAATAATTTTCAAGAAACACTGATCTTTTAATTATTTTCTAGAAAAACTTTGTGTGGGGTGGAGAAATATTGTGAAATTTATAGTAATTCTAAAAAAAATAAGAAAATAGATCATCCCAGAGTCAATATTAGTGACATGTTTTGTGAAACAATTGCTCTTTTAAAATTTTGAGTTAATTGTTTGCATGTTTTACGAAAAAAATCTCCGGAAGTTTTTTTTTAATTTTTTAAATAAGTCGTTGAACTACAAAGTCAGAGACTGTTAACAACCAATAGCGTCGAGTGGCTATCTCTTTCTAGTGTGAGTTTATAGGCTGTTGACGGTCACGTGGTAACAACGGATGCGTGGGCACGGTGCATGTGGATCCTCCCTCAATATGACGTACGTTTAATGGACTGATGATTTGACAAACCATTTGGTCATTCGCGCCAGTTCGGCGTGGTTTCGGGGTCGCTAAAATTTGATGGAAGTCACGCTTAAAATTCATTTTTGCCGAGCTTATGATGACGTAAAGCTGTAAGAGGCTTAATTCTTAAAGATAACTTTTATTTAAAAAATAATCTTTTTCCTTTGGACAAGGAGGTACCTAACTAAAATTAAGATACCATGGACTCTTCCTAAGCCAGCGAAAAATGAATAAAATTTGCGTAGGTATATTTAAAGAGTTTCACCACGTACTATCAGCAAGTATAACCTATCGATATATCGATAACTATCCATATATCGAGTAATATCGATATATCGATGGTTATCGATATACCGATAGTTATCGATATATCGCCAGTTATCGATAACTATCGATATATCGATAGTTATCGATATATCGATAGTTATCGATAGTTATCGATATATCGATAGTTATCGATATATCGATAGTTATCGATATATCGATAGTTATCGATATATCGATAGTTATCGATATATCGATAGTTATCGATATATCGATAGTTATCGATATATCGATAGTTATCGATATATCGATAGTTATCGATATATCGATAGTTATCGATATATCGATATTTTTTAAAACATTTATCGATTGTCGATATATCGATAGTTATCGATAACTATCGATATATCGAAAAAAATTCCCATCCCTAGTTACGTCGTGGTTTTCCCTCTTTCGGCGTAGGATTTGTATAGAGTTGGACAGAAATTTGAAGTATTTGTTTTTATATAATAGCGTGTAGTTTTGTGTTAAATACTGTTGTTTTCTATGGTAAATATTATAACTACTCCTAGTCTAGACCAGGGTGGTTTACTTTACAACACATTTATTCCCAGTCTAGACAAGGGTTGTTTTCTTTACAAACCATTACCACTGTAAACTTATTTTTATTAATATTGTATCTTTATTATTATATTTATATTATATTGTTAAACTATACCGACCCAAAGAAAAGACTTTTGCCGGACCATTTGATTACATCAGATGTCAGAATTTATTAATTCCATGAGAGTTGGAAAACACAAAAATTTGATTCCGTTTCAAAAAGGCATCTTACTTACTAACACATCTCTTTTTGAGATGTTTGACTACTTAAAAGAAAAATATCAAATTGAATATATTTTAACGTCTCGATTAAACCAAGACGTTCTTGAAATTTTTTTTTGCATATATACGAGGAATGGGTGGTCCAAATTATCGTCCTTCCCCAATGGATTATACAAATCGCTTAAAATGGTATATTCTGGGTAAAAATTCGGCAGCTATTTTCACGGAAAATAGAAATACCATGGAAGCTGAGGATTCATGTCTACGGAACGTGTTAAATGAAACAGGACCATCCACTAGTCAAAGATCAGAGACCGAAGAGATTTGTTTAACACATAAAATGCTTTCCAATCTAGCGACTGAAAGAGAAAAATTGACAGAATCACGTGAAGAAGAAGAACAGATCTCTAACTACTTTATTGAACCGGATTATTTAGAAGAGGATATTATTGGAACTGAAATTTTGAATTTTATGCAAAATTTTGAAATTAAAGAAAAAATTTCCCTCGAATGTTTAAAATATATCGCAGGGTATGTAGCATATAAATTCAAAAACAAATATTCTCTTGGGATCCCCACCAAACAACTAGATGCATCTGGGGCACCTGACTGGCTACAGAAAATTTCGAGAGGTTCTCTTCTTCATCCCAACGAAGATCTATGGCAAGTTGCCCAAATCCTAGAAGCCGAATTTCACCAAATGCATGGACAGTCATTAAGTAAGGGGAAAAATATTTCATGAGTTAGCTCAAAGAACTGTAGCTCGATTGCAGAACACACCAGTGCCATTTGAAATAATTCTTTGCTTGAGTAGAACACGAGCTTACATTAGATTAAGAGACATCAACCGAAAAATCAGTTTCAACAACTGCCAAAGAAAGCTGGAAAAAAAGGTATCAAAATTCACAAATAAGAAATAAGTAAACAGAAACTAATGTACTTCTGTATTATTGTTATTAAACAAGTTTTAATTTTAACTAACGTAGTAATTTACTTATGTAGTATTCAATGGTTTTTGCGTACAAAACCTTCATTAATATTGTGTTGTTACTGTATTAATAATAATTACATTTTGTAACTTTAACGTGCATACTTCATATTATATATACCTCCTGTCTATTCAAATGTTTTATTCACCCTGTATATCCTTTATATTTACCTCATGATTATTATGATATACATAATTATATAGGGGATAATTAATAGATCTGTTTTCTTTATAGCAAATATTATAGCCCTTAAACATTTAAGCCGCTTGTTGCCTACAAAATGCAGCATTTAACTCATAAATATTAAATAAACAGACAAATATTGTCTGTTGGTAGCTGTTAGATTTTAATACACTAGATATGCAACTATCTATTAAAAACTTAAATAAAACGTAATGCAAATTATTGTGTCCGAATTGCAACTCTCCATACACGTGCATTAGAGATTTGGAATTCTGATTCCAAGGTGACGTCACGTAGTGCGAGAGAGATAGCCTGCTACATGCGCATTGGTATAGCGTAGTTCGTGTATCGTGGTGCGGAGCATATCTCAGCAGACGGAGGTTTCAGGAGGGAGCCTGAACGCTCAAATCTAAAGCTTCGGTTTCCTACAAAGTGGTACCGTAAAAGAGCGGGCGTACTTTGACGGCAAGTGACGTCACAAAAAAACGTGTACATGCTTGCAAAGCTGAGTGTTTTCCTTCAGAGCGTTCGGCGCTACCGCTTCATACAAATACTGCACCGTATTTTCGGAAGCGGCCGCTCGGTACGGTGGGATATTGCCAGCACGTTTTTAAGCGGTGCTCCTGTGCAGAGATTGTGTTGTTGGAATGGAATTTGAAAATGGCTGAACAAATTAATTGGTCCAGTGAACAAGACGAAATTTAAATTGACTTTGTTAGAACTCATGAAGGCCTATATACTGTAAAGTCTGCGGAGTACAGGAAGATTCAACTGAAGCAAAGTTTATGGCATGAAATTGGTACAATACTACGTAAAACAGGTGGGTGTTATTTATTTACTTTTTACGTTTCATTTTGTAACTACAGATATACAATCTCTTTTAATATTCTCTACAGTAACGATTTTGCCATTCAATAGCGCCCGGTTCGTTGAAATAAAGCTTAAATTTTTCACGAATTTCAAGCGGTGTGTGTCGGGCACGTGCAATATTTTCGGAAAGATCAATTAAGTTTTGCGTTGTCCAATCCAAAGTAGCTTGATTCGGAGCGAGCATTTTTGCTTCACGTAAAATATTATGCAAAATACAGGCACATGCTATTAACTTATCCGTTGTATCGGGAGCAACAGCTATATGTTGGAACAAAATGCGAAAATATGCACATAATATTCCATAATTTTCACAATGAAGTGCACTGTCATAGCGGCCGTATTTTATTACAACATTTCGTTACTTTACAATAATGTTCACCGTCAAAGCGCCCGTACTTTACTCTGGCAAAAATGGCCGTCAAAATACGCTCGCTTTTTTACGGTACCATTTTGTAGGAAACCATGGATTTATTATATAAAAGGATTCGATATCCGTATACTGTGAGCGTATCGAACGTGAAGCCTTATATTTTGTTGTTTGTTATTCTCTTCTTGGAGCAGTTTACGAACTACGAACATAGACAAGACTACGAATTACTACGTAATTGAATCAAGAATGGTAGTAGAAAGAGATAAAATAGCATTGGAGTGTTGGAGCTCAGAAGTGTTGCTGTCTGTGCTGGTTGGTTAGGAAAACGGCTGAACCTCGGTCTGAACACTCGGTTACACGTACGTCTTTGTCTAATGAACTAGAAAAGAAAAAGTGCGACGTATAGATTTATATAGATTTATAAATGACTCGAAGCGACTTTAAATAAACACCTTTAGAAATAACATAACCTATAAATAATAAAACCTTTTTAACTTAAATTTATTATTATTTAGCACAAAATAAAGTAATTTAGGGCTTTTATTACTTTTAGCAAATCTTGTAATGCTTCTAACGTATTTTTTTGTACACAAATACAAGGTAAAATAAGATGCGGCCAATGTTTACAAACTGTGTTTACAGTGTCACTTAGATTGGTTTGTTTTGGCTTCAAAGAATGTTACATCATCCCGTATCCTTTTATATAATAAATCCATATAGGAAACCGAAGCCTAAACGCCGCGCCGCGCTCGAGATTGGGTAAAATTTATCAAAAACAGGCTGTATTAGTTTTGTTTATAAATTATACTGCCGAAAAGATATCAACTCAGTTGATGCTAGTTATCCGTTGCATAAGTCTGTTGAAACTGCTCTACCCCCAGTCTATTCATCACGTGACAAAGCCAATCACGTTGGCTATAATCGTCTGGACGTATTACCTTATTTTCCTACGTTGTGTTTATTTCAGGCTCTTTTAAAGTTTGGTACAACAGTAAAATTTATATCAGATTTTGATAGTTTTTAATTATATTTTCTCCTCTTTAATTTGTCGCATTGTAGATATTAGAAATAAAAGAATCAATCTGTTTTAATCATTTATTTATTTATACACAAGTCATTTATCAATTTCATATTCAAAATAACAATAAAATATTTATAACAATTAACAATTCAATATATTAACATAGGCCTTTGTCTGTCTCCCGTAATTTGTACCGTTTTTCAGTTTAGTCACCTGTTTATGTCTGCGACACTACAGGTGGGTTTCCTGACTACATTTACCGGTGATTTTCTTGGCTGCACCTTTCCCACTCATAGCTCACACATCTAATGTCTGCGACATTGATGGTGATCCGCGTGAAGTGTTTCTTTACCTATTTCTTTGCCTATCTTGGCTGCGCCTTTCCCATTCATAGATCACACATCTAGTGTCTGCGACACTGATGATGATCCTCGTGAACTTGTTCTTTACCTGTTGTTTAACATGTTGTTTTACCAAAACCCCTATACCTGTTAATGTGCGCCTGCAGCGAACCTCTGCATGCACTTTATCACTTCGTCCCTTTTCATATATCACCCCTTTTCTGATATAACCCGGTAATCTTGCATTTTTTTATTGGTATCGCCCCTCTGACGTGTACGTATAATTTTCAGTTACTCTTTAAATACCTTTTTATTCTTTAAATACCTTTTTAACACTTAGTATCACCCCAAATTATGTACACGCTTGGCATAATGCTACTACGTAGGGTGGAAAGCCTCCAGCGGAACCCCACTTTCGGACAGTCCGTGAGGAGCCGAAAACCTGAACAGTGGAACCCCACTGTTAAATGAATTTACTGTAATTAGCCGATTACAATCAGCACAATACCCAAACAAAAATATCGGACACCTCAACGTATAACATATAAAGGTGCAATAAAAGTTAGGAGTCCATCCGCCCATACGCATGTGTCACTTTTCTTCTCGAGCAGATGTTGTTTTCTTGTTACTTAGATACCGAAAACTACGACAGCGGCACCATCGTCGGTTATAACCTTTTCCCAAGAAAACCCATCACACCGTTTTATATATACCTATTATCTGTTAACGTTCTACAGGTAGCATCATGTCAATACATACACCCATACTCTATTTTATCATTGCCAATCTTGATAATACGTTTGTCAAACGCGATAATTCATATTTATACATACTCAACCCTTTTTATTATTGTTCTTTAATAATGCAGATTACCTTTAATTTAATCAAAACACCCTTTTTATTTTTATCTACCCTGTCGGTTTACTGACCTTTGTTTTTTTTTCTTTGTTACGCCAATTAAACCCCGGAAGACAAACTGGCCATCTGTATTTACAAGAAGGGTACTTTTGCACTAGCCCTAACAATACTGACCCAAATCTCGAAAGCAAAAGTTATTTGACACCATCTGGTACCCTTAGAAATTAGGTCTCTCTTTCAGTCATAATTTATGTAAAATAATATTTGATAATCTTATTTTTTTATACTTTCATTTTAAATTCTCCCCCAAATGTTGCCTCGTTTTTTAAGATTTAGTTTTATATTTTTAAACAGATTACTTTATATTGTTTATAAGATTAACTGTGATGTACGACTGCCAGTATTTGGATTAACATAATATATTACCTTAAATTACAGTAAATGATTTAATTTCGTTACCAAAGATACCTATATCCACCAGTTAGATCAGCCTCGGCGTAATCCACCGCCAGCTGAAATCGGCGTACAAGGTACCTCACTAAGTAAAAAGAAATCCAATTTTATATAGAATTATTAATGAGATAAAATTATATTTTAATGCAGTTTCATGGATTTAATTTCGTTACCGAAGACACCTATATCCACCAGTTAGATCAGCCTCGGCGTAATCCACCGGCAACTGAAATCGGCGAACAAGGTATCCCACTAAGTAAAAAGAAATCCAATTTTACTACTTGCTTAATATTACAACACAAATTAACGTAATTGTACTTTGGACAAAGAGCAAAGCACTTACTGGCAGTTTTTCAACACAAAAAATTTACTAACAGAGAACCCACTGACATTGTCACGACTTAGCTTTTAAAAAGAGGAAAATTTGAATGTCTATCTGATATTTGAATGCGAGTCGAATGTGAATCTCAATCTGAATGCTTTTCTGCCGTCTCATCGAGCGCGTAAGTACTCTGCGAGGGGGTTACGCGTGGCTTGTTTGCTTGGCGTCATTTAGGCCATCTGTTCTTTTAGGTAGCTAAGGAATTTGACCTGGAGACCCTTTTTACTCAAACTTTTGCCGTTTCCCACGTTTTTAGACTCTTTTAAAACAGAGATTTTTTATGTATGCATATTATTAGAATTTTTTATATTGTAGAATATTCATTTTTCTTTATAGATCTTGCAAAATTTCCCAGATATACCGACCCGGGTACGGGCGGTTTCACTGTTCAGTTCTCTTGTTCATCATCAAGCTATCAGTCTACGTCTATAGTCTTTACATTATAAAGATTAACTTTTGTTGAATGTTCATATTCGGTGCGATAAAAGTAATTAGTGTACCTGCAGCTGTGAAAGAAATTCGAAGCAACTCAAAGAAATTCGTTCCTTCAGGAAATAAATTCACAAAAGTCTTTTTTAAGACTAAGATTTTCAAACATAGTCTTTCTTAAAACTTCAACTGTAAACATCACAAAAAATCACCTTGCAGCTCCAGCAGTCAGATTCTACAATATCAGACATCAGCCAGAACTTCTAATCAAAAGGAGCATCGCTGAACATCTTGAAACTCTAGAAGTTCTTGTGCGTGTATGCGATATAAGTTGTACAACCAACTTACGTTTTTTCGTAGGGAATTTTGACCTAGTACTCCACACTTGCACTAGTGGGCGAAAAGTCACAATTTACCTTCTGTGTCTGTATTAGACTTTTGCGGCAACCGAGAATAAGGCTGTCGTAATTGCTCTATGCCAAGCTGAATAATCCGGGCATATTTAAAAGTTTGCGCCTCGCCAAGACAAGGTATATCTTGGCTAGCTCTGGAATAAAACTTTCGAAGACCATACAAACTTAGGGTGTTCATAATTGTTGACATTTCTAAGGAACAGATTAGTATAAAATCTTCTCAATTTTAGAACTTTTGCAGAATTTTGTAAAATTTAAAAAAGACTCTAAAAGAAATTCCACATATGTAAACACTTTTAGGGTATTGTAAAGGACATTTACCCACTTCGACAAAAGACTTTAAAGATTTTGCTCCGAAGAAAACTTGTTAAATTTTTTCATAATTTTTGGAAAAATAATTCCTAAAAGGAAATATAAAAAATTTTACTTTTGTAAATTTTAAGGATCTTGTAAAAAAGCTGTTTGCTTTTTAAAACATAAGAAAAGCTAACTTAAAGAAAGAATAACTTTATAATTTTATAAGTTTAAAAAAAATATTTTGAGAGTTAGGATTAAAACTTTTAATTTATTTTACATTTCTAATTTATTTTAGAAAAATCCATTTTCAGTTTTTATAATAAAATATTATTATTATTAAAAGTTATTAAAAAGTTGTTATTACTAAAAGAGCCAAACTAAGTAATAATAAACTTTAGAATAAGTGCGCCCAAGCTAGCATTTATTTTAAGCCCTCTTAACCGTGACATTCCCCTAAATTAAGATTTTCAATCTTTAAATTTTCTTTCGAGAAAAATAAACAAAATTAAAAATGTCCATTCAGAGTCTACATAGTCAGACCACACTTAATAATTCAGAAAGCCACAAACTTGTTTCATCCCCTTCTTTCAGTGAGGCGGTTGATGGCTTCATGAGCAACCGGGTGGAAGTTGGGTTCCTCCAAACAACCCCTGCTGTTGCGCCCAAGATGGAAAATACAAATCCATTTTTAGACTTCATAATAACCCCTGTTAATCGCCTAGAAACAACTTTCGGTTGCCCAGAAAATAGTCACAGCGTTACTTTTAACAAAAATGTACCTGTAGGTCTACTAGTGGACTTAGAACCCCCACTAGAACAGGCAGTTGAAACCACGATTAAAGATAACTTTTTGTTCCAGAGCACACCTCTCAATGAAAACTTCAATAATCGAAGGCCGGCACTAAAGTCTATTTGTTTGGACGATAGACCGATGTAAATATTAACCCTACACGTCATAGTCTGACGATCTCGTCGAGCCTCCACCAGCTTCCTATTCGTATTGGCCGCCTGGACATTAAATTGTAAGAGGCGTGCCAAACAGCTATCGGCGGTATTTCGCAGGATTGTAATTAGGCTGTCTAGTGAAAAAGGCTATTCGACTTTCTTTCGAGTTTTGACTTGTTTTGTAGTTTTAATTTTTTGCGATGATTTTTAATCGCTCTTTTGTTTATTCGGTTGTCAAGGCTGGTAATTATTTTAGTTTTTATTTAATTGTAAACAGTTTTGCAGTTTCAAGTTTTCCTTCTCATTCTCAATGCGGCCCTGTTCAATTTCACCGTTTGAACGGATCACTTGTAGGCAGCGTGCATCTGTTTATATTCGGTCTATCGTCCAAATAAATAGACTTTAGTACGACATGGCATCCCTGGTGGGGAAATTGCGAATTGCTATTTCCCTAATAAATATTAGATCCTATTCAGGATATACATGATCGTCAATACGACATGATACTTATATAAAAAATAGTGACTTCCCTAACACTAAAATTTCGCAAGTACTGGGTCAAAGTACCAACCCATTTAAGATCACATTAGACGCCGACCAAAACAGTAAACAAATTTCTAGGGAAAATTTAAAAACAGAGATCAACCTTGCTCCTCAGAAGGAAGTTCTGGATTTATTCAATCTGATGTCTGAGAATGTGAGAAACCAAAATGAGATATTGTTGCAAAACATAAATACACCTCAAACGAAAAAGACCCCGTTAAGAGCAAATTTCGGAGGGCTCAGTCACGAAGACCCTCACGAATTTTTACTAGAACTAGAAACTTGGTTTCTAGAAAATGTACCGTTGATAGTGAGAAAATATATCACGCGCGCTCGCAGCTTGCAGGAGGCGCTAAGACGTGGTTTGATCCATACAAGCCTTTCGTCAAGAATTACAATGAATTTAAAACTAAATTCGTAGAACGGTTGTTCTGTGTAGAGGACTTGGCGGATCTCCAAGCCAAGCTCCACGGAGATTACCAAAAGAAAAATAAATCGGCAGAGCAGTTTATTTTAAATAATCATGCGCTATTCTCGAGATTAAGACCGAATTGTTCGTTGGAAGAATTCATAAATATTTTATTGGCGCAACTAATGCCCAATATTAGATCTAGATTAAGAGGAGTCGAGATCCGCTCCGTAAATAGATTAATAACCTTAAGCCGTTGCGTAGAGAAAGATTTAGCCGAGGAAGCTAAACTCATTCAACCTTTTAAACCTACCACGGCACCAACTACCGCAAAACCCAACGAACGCCCCCCCCCATTTAGACAGAATAATCCGTCGAATTTTAATAATAACAATAACAAAAGTCCTTGGGAATTTACTCCCTCAAGACCCTGCAAGTACTGCCAAGGGAACCAATTAGATTTCACATGTCCTAAGAGATAAACTTTCCCTTCAAAATCCGCCAAACAAAAACGCCAATCAAGACAAACAAACAACCGAAAAATCTAGTAAACAAACAAAAAACTAGATTTGGGTCGGTCTTCCCCCAACATCTTTTAAATAAAAAACAAACCGCTAATACCGATCCCTTAAAAAATAATAAAAACAGTACAAATCACAGACAAAATTTCAAAATTCCACAGAAAATTCAAAACATTCCATAACGCCCAGAAAGTTAATTGTCGTTACTCAGGATGAGACACAGCCGGTGCTAACCGCGTTCTGTGATGATCTTGAGTACAAAGTACTTTTCGAATCGGGGGCAGATCTGAATCTGATTTCGGAGCGACAAAACAGACCTAATTTTTGTAAAGTTCAGAATTCATAAAAACAAACTTTTCATTTAATGATAATCCTCTCCGAGCTGTCTATACTATAATGCAACAATTAATTTTTCACACGGTTTATTCAGTAGTAGGTATCACACAAATTATTACCTGCCAATATTTTTTAATGTTAAGCCCCTGTAACGTGCTTTATTATCATTAAAGGAAATTTAATAAAGCTGATTATCATTATCAGTAAACATGCAACTTCGAAAATTGCAAATGGAACAAAATCAAATCGCAATAATCGCATAACCTTAAACCACATAATATAATACGAATAGTCAATCACATGGCAAACACAAAGAAAAATTTATACAAAGAGTATGCTACTATTGTGAAACGGACTTTTCACAATGCTTTTTCAATAGACATTGAAAAAACCGACCAAAATTAACGAAATCTTTAAAATGAATATGAATTCAAAATGGAAATGGTCTTGCGAAGGTTCCCTAATACTGGCATCGGAAGGGAACTTCGACATGTTCCCACGCTGGCAAGGCTTCGACTAAAGATTTCGACATTTCGACGCGACGCACAGTGGGCCTGATTTAAGAAAACGCGATGGAAAGTAATTTTTTTATCTTAACCAATTTAGTTAGAATTGCATGAATATCTAGTAATACCTGTAAATTACTTATTTTACTAGTATTTAACATCAGCATATGCATTCCAACTTCATGCTTTACGCGCGAAGTGCGAACAAATTAAGAACTTGTAATAATACACAAATTTAAGCAAGTATATTTTTCTTTTCTTTTACTTTATATTCATAAACTCGCTGTTGGTGTATATATTACCTTATAAAGCATTCTTTGGGCTACAAAATGCATATTTACTTTTTGTTCCTTTTTGTATATACAGTTATAAAATACGTCCTCGTCGAAAATTCTACAGATTACAATACATGTAAAAGAAAATCCGGCCTTGCAATACAAAGGATCCACCAGGATTTTATCAATTGCTTATGGTCAGCTCGTTTAGTGTCTAAGGAAGACAATTATACCAAGAAATGCTGCAGACACGTGCAGACTTGTACAATACCAGCCCGCGCGGCGGCGCCGGTTGGGGTGGCAAGTAAACGGTAAATTGCGTTGTCCCGCATTTTATTTCATTAGTCGAGCCCCAAGGGGTGTCATATTTGTTCATAATTTTCCCCATTATTACTTAAATGCCATAAAAGCTCACTACCAAAAATCAGGCTGTGTTTATATTTCCCACCCCCTAACCGCACCCCCAGGGGGTGCCAATTTTTTATGACAATTTTTTCGGGAGTATTTTAATACCATAAGCAAATATAAGAAGTTTCAGAATTTCGATCGACAAAATCCAATTTGGGCCCACTGTGCGACGGCCGGAGGATATAAAAATTAAAAATTGGGGAAATAAAGGTTACACGTTGCAAACGGCGCTGCGATCGGCTGGACCAACTCCCGCAAGAGAGAGAAAACAAAGAAACAAGAGATAAAATATCGATCGCGTTACATGAGTTATATCACCACCTAGACGGAGATAATGCTGAATATGCATATCATATAACAATATAGAATGCATCCCAAGCCAGGACGAGTCAGTCAGTTGAAAACATTAAATTGTTAAACATATATTTTGTAATAACATATTTTATCATAATTCTGTAACTTAGAAAAATAAATAGTTTTTAAAAACAGATTACCACGGTCGTAGTAGTTAACTGGCGCAGTCGGTAGGATACTTCGGGAATCGATACAAATCGATTGTGTAGGATTTTTCCGTTCAACGGTTAACCGGAGTATCGAACAAAGTGTTGTGACGTTGGTGGAGGTGTTGAAGCAGAGTGGAGTTTTTCCGAACATCGAAAGACTTCCAATCTATCAAAGAACTATGAATTACCATCGACCAACCAATCATCGGAGGGTAGGACCAGAATCGCCTATCTTCGCAGGGACCAAGATTTTGGAGAGGACATCAATCGCCGAACCAAGCCTTGCCCCTATAAAATGACCACAGTGGGCCTGTTGATTTTAGTGTAAGTGAGATTGATTTCATGTCGATTGAAAGTATCATTAGCAATTTACAGAATTTAAATTTACAGACACCTTCAACTGACTCTGTTTCTAATCAAAATTTAGAAGCAAATTTAGAAATTTTAAGCGAAACTTCTAACAATCACATAATTGTCGATCAAATTTTGAATAACCTAACAGAAAACGATATGGCGCAATTTAAACCAGAATATCTAAACTGTATTCCTAATTTCGATGGAAACCCAAATGATTTAAATCGCTACATATCGACTTGTCAATCAATAATTGACTCTTTATGACGCGACGAATCCAAATTCTTTTCAAAATGTATATTTGTTGAATTCTCTTGTTGGCAAACTTACTGGCCAAGCTAAACTTGTTGTTAATATTCAAAATGTCAGTACTTGGGTTGAGTTAAAAGACACCCTAAGACGTAATTTTGCCGACCAAAGAGACGAAGCTTGCCTAAATCGAGATTTGGTCATGATGAAACAATTACCTAACGAAAAGCCAAATCAATTTTATGATAGGGTATTACACATTTTAAATTTGTTATGTTCATTCATTGATTCTCACGAAACAACCGTACCAGCGAAAAATCTAAAAAGAAGTTTATATAACGATCTTGCTTTAAAAACATTTTTATCTGGGTTAAAGGAACCCCTTGGCACCACCATAAGGTGGATGTGTCCATCTAATTTAATGCAGGCATTGCAGTTTGTTACACAAGAATATAATGTTCATTATTTTCAAAACCAAACGAAACCCAGTGTTTCAAGTCCTAACAATAATAGTTTTAAAACTATTCAACAAAATCCGTATTTTAATACAATGCAGCCCGGCAATATGTTAAGGCCAAATCATGTATTTAACGCTCATACTCCAAATAATGCTTTTAGGCCTAGTTTTCCATCACAGCCTATGAATATTAGACCTAATTTTAACAGACCGCAACAAAGATTTTTTTCTAACTCGCAAGTTTTTAATAAACCGGGAAATAGAACTAATGTTTTTAAACCTAATCAGCAAAAACAATTAACACAGCCTTCAGCTATGTCTGGCGTAGAAACGTCAATGTTTAAACCTTTGCCTAATACATCTAATTATAACCCGCCAAAATTCGTTTTTGAAGAACTTTATAATACCGAAATGCAAAATATGAACCAATTAGAACAATTTTCTTATGACGAGAATCAATATCACCCATATGACCAATATTCTAATGACCAAACAAATTGCTACCCATACGCAAGCAACGAATATTACGAACCTAACTTTAAACCTGATATCCATACGTCACTATCCGACTATGACCGAACCCAACAAAATTCTTATGAAAGCGAACGCGATGATAACGAAAATTTTCGCGAAGCTACGCAAGACAAAGAAATTACACCTCAAGTAATCTCCCTAAATGTAACTAATGATGGTGAACTATCATACATTGTCTTTCCGGCATCCAATTTAAAAATATTAATCGACTCTGGATCAACTAGGTCATTCATTGACCCGAATATTGCTAAAAACTTATACCCAAATAAGATACTAAACGATCCTTTTATAGTTTCAGCAGTATTTCAGCAATCAGCTCATCAACATAGTGCTTTAATTCCAGCTTCAAAAATTTTTAAATTACCAAAAAATAAAGATTTAAAATTTTATTTATTCAAATTCCACGATGTATTTGATGGTCTACTAGGACTTGATAATATTAAAATTTTACAAGCTAATCTTGACTTTGACAAAGGATATCTTGTAACCCCACATACACGCATTAAATTACAATTCCATGAATCTCGAAATGAGATAAACTGTATAACAATTCCACCTCGTGTTGAACAAGTTGTTCAAATTAAAACTTCGATAAAAAACGGTGATGTAATTATACCACATCAAAAAATGCATAATTGTGAAATACGAGAATGTTTGTCTGTTGCTAGAAATGGTTATGCCTTGACAACAGTACTAAATAATTGTAATCCGGTAACATCAGACTTTTCAGAACCCATAACCGTAGAAAAATTTAATACTAATGAAATGAAAGAAATTAATTTAAATAATTTTGACGATTCCCTAAAACAACAAAATTTAGATTTCTCCAATTTTCGGACCGATCATCTTAACGATGAGGAAAAAATAAAAATTTCAAAGTTAATTAAAGAATATGACTATAATATATTGCATAAAAAAGAAAAACAACACGAACGCCGATGCTTTGTCTCGCATTGAAATACACACGAAAGAGACAGAAGACAATTTTTGTTTAAAACAATATATAGATTTTAACAAAGAACGACAAGGACAATCACAACCATATACGGACAATCTGGATCAAATTTCCACTATCGCACAAACAGACGATAATGACTTCGCGACACAAGTCAATGACATCGCAACACACACATCAGCTGATCAAGACGAAAACATGACAGTATACACAAATGAGAGCGAAGACCCTATTGTAGGCATTCCGATATGTCATATCCCTGTTAATTATGGGGCGAATCAAATAATCGTTTCCTCAGTGTTACACTCTCCCGCGAAATCAAAAATGATTATTTTATTTGAGAAAAAACGCCGTTTTAACGTTCAAATTTCCACGAATAATTTCGATGAAGATATTCGAAATTTTGTCAAGGAAATAATAATTCCTGATAAACAATATCATATGTATTTTGAAAAACCCGAAATGTATGAACCATTTTGTGAGGTAATTCGAAAAACTTTTAAATGGCCATCTTTAAAATTAAAACGATGTTTAATAAAATTAGTAGACGTCACTGATAAAGACGATATTTCGGAAGTAATACAAAAATATCACGAATCAAAAACAAATCACCGCGGCATTGACGAGACGCTAAAACAAATAACACAAAAGTACTATTGGCCAAATCTTAAAAACTCCGTTCAGACCTATATAAATAATTGCGAAATTTGCCAAAAAAGCAAATATGAACGTCATCCTATAAATATGGAAATGAATATAACACCGACGGCTTCCAGACCGTTTGAAATTTTACATTTAGACACGTACACACTTGAACAAACTAAATTTTTGACAATAATCGATAGTTTTTCAAAATATGCGCAAGCATACGCACTTCAATCACTTGCCGCTACGGAAATTGTTGATAAGCTACTATCATATTTTTCCCACCATGGTATACCAAAACAAGTTATTATCGATACTGGCACTGAGTTTAAGAATACTGTTGTAACAGAACTTCTCAATTTACAGAAAATTAAAATACACTTTTGTGCACCCCATCACCCCCAATCTAATGGCGTGGTTGAAAGACTTCATTCAACTTTAGCGGAGCACACTCGCTTACTAAATAATCAAAATTTTGCCAAGACACCGATAATTACCAAAATGATTTATGCAATAATGCATATAATCATTCAATTCATTCTGCGACGAACTTAAAGCCGATAGACGTAATTAACGGTCATATTTCTACAAATGATCCATTCGATTTAAAGCTAGACCAGTTACTCTTAAATGATTACGTTAACACTCACAAAGGAAAGCCTAAACTAATATATTCTAATATCAATCGGAAACTATTACAAAACAAACAAAAAGTAATTTCAAAGATCAATGAGAATCGAGATAAACCGGATCTGTTTCAACCTAATCAAAAAACTTACGTCAAAAAACATATTAGACAAAAATTTTCAGATAAATTCTCAAAACCAACCGAAATTGAATCAGTAAATCAAAATCGGAAAACAGTAACAACACAGTCCCAGGCCAAAGTCCAGATGGACAATCTAAAACGCCCTTTAAGATAGACACATATAGCTTTGACTAAATGGACAATATTTTATTTCAGGCTAATTTCTACCGCTATCGGAGACGGAGACAAAATCACAATGATGTCATTAAAGGACAACCCAGGGATTTTACCTTTAAAATTAGGACATGCAAAAATTACTGAATACACCCACACCTTAATACATTATTACGATCTAAACCCCATCTTAACAGAAACCAACAAATTACATATTAAAACAGATAACATTACGAACTCGCTTTTAAAGCATAAAGAATATTTTGATGACTCAGCTACTTACTTAAAAATATTAAAAATAACACAAGAAAGAGTTGAAAATAAAATTAAAGAAATTTTACCACACCCTCAAAGAACTAAAAGAGGATTAGTTAATATAGTAGGTTCAGTATTTAAGGCTGTAACAGGAAACCTAGATGCGTCAGACGGAGAGCGCTACGAAAAGCTAATAAAAAATTTGGAAGAAAATCAAAATAAATTGGCTGAAAATATTCGCAACCAAAACTCGATTTCTACAAACGTTATTGACAAATTTAATTCTACAATTCAACAAATAGGGCGTAACGAAAAACTAATAGGAAGTAGAGTCAATGAAATTAGTTCGATAGTGCAAAAAGCAACATATAAAGAAAATATGCTTTTTATTAAAGATATATTAAATCAAATTATTAACTTATATGAAATAATTAATTCAATATTACAAGATATCGAAAATTCTATTACTTTTTCAAAATTAAAAATTATGCACCCGAGTATAATAACAGTTAACGATCTTTTAAAGGAACTCATAATGGGTAGGAAAAATGTAGGTACTAATCAAATGGTGTTGCCAATAAATTTAGAGAATATTTTCCTTCTCGAAAAATTAATTGATGTTGATGTTTTTATCTTAAATAACAAAGTTACATATTTATTAAGAGTACCAATTACCAATCCTAATGATTTTGAATATTATCACTATCAACTCGGGTTGTGGATGGCTAGGTAAGGGTGCTAGCCAGAATAGCCATAGTTCGCCCAATACCAAAGCAGCACTATCCTAGAACTGGAGGCGGTATGTCGGCTGCGGTGGGATTAGAAAATTCTTATTCTTACAAAATCATTGTTCAAAAAATTTACGCAACAATTCGGCCAAATCCGTCGCTCCAAAATAAATTTCGCGTTACTAAAGCGTGGGAGTCTTGTGCAACCACTTAGGAAAATATAATTTTATTTTTAAACACGGTTGCTGGTCAACACGGCGAAGAAAACAACAGGTGTCTGACAACGAAACGGGTGATTTCTTTTTAGTTTAAACTGGTCCTGTTTATGATTTTAAAAATAACGTCTGTTAGATTAAAAGAGATTTATTTCTTTGTTCGAGGGTTTCGCGAACATTCTGCCACCCGTTGAAGGTTTTACCTTCAAAATAATTTAATCAGAAAGAAAATGCACAAATTCACGTGAAAAAAGACATAGCAACTCGCAAAAAAAGAAATAAACTCAAAGATTACCATCCTTGGGTAAGGGGCAAATCTTAACAATGGATCTTGTGTAGATTCCGTTAGGAGTTTTAAGAGTGACCATTCGAACCTTTCCGTCTGATCCCGGAGAAGTATCTATTATCCGCGCTAGAGGCTATTTTAGAGGAGGCACATCATCATCTTTTAAAAGAACAACATCATTGATTTGTACATCATCTTTTGGGAGAAGCCACTTTGGGCGATTTTGTAGGCGATTCAAATATTCAATCGACCTGCGTTTCCAAAACATTTGCTGCATTTTTGTGCACCGATTCCAAAAGGAAAGTCTATTTTCTAGAATTTCACACAAGTCTTTTTCGGGGAGGGCTGTTAGACTACCTACTACCGATTAAAAAATGACTAGGGGCCCAATTATTGAAATTGTTAGAAAAGATTTTCATATGAAGCAAGAAAAAATTCATATGAAATTGTTGAGTTTGTATTATTGACTGATCTGAAACGAATAATTTCGTGTAATTTTTGTTAGGAAAGCATCAAAAGAGTTTTTCATTAGGAACTTCGATTCTGATTAGAAATTTTGACACATTTGACATTTTTGAAGGTATATTATCGAGTTATAAATAGTGAATGTTGGAATTTGAAATTCGCTTTAACCGGTTTTTTTTTTCGTAAAATACAATATTGTTGTCTTTACTGTATATCACTTTTGGGTTTTGGTTTTTTTTTTTTGAAAAATGGAAAACGATCTTATTATGCAACATGTGCTAGAGATGGAAAATATACTGTATTGTAGTTCCTTACCATTTTCTAAAGATTCAATTATACGTGTTTTTTGTTCTTGGGATAAATTCCCAGCTCTCTTTTTTTATTTCCACTTTAACAATCAAAAACAAAAAATAATATTAAAAAAGCGATGTTAAATCTAGTAACTACATGTACGTCAAATCGATGTAAATTTAGGGTGAGTTCGGCAGAGAATTTAAATTCAAAATTAACTTATTTGCAAAAAATCAATAAAGTAGACGGTGTTATACCACTTTCTTATAATTTTCGATAAGTATTAATTTTCTATGTAATTAATTGCCGATATAGTTGCACTCTTTTTTTAACTAACGAACGATTATGTGTAATATTAAGTATCCGTACCTGCCGGCACAGAATCGTACAGTGTTGTCAGACTGAATGTTCTGTAGACGTTATTCTTTTGTGAAATAGCTTTCGTTACCGATTCAAAAATATCGAATCGGAGAGTTGTGATAAAAATTTTGTGTGAATGTTTTCCAATGAGAATATTTTCTAACAATTTCAATAATTGGGCCCCAGGAGTCAAACACGAGAGATCGGATGGGTCATTTGAGAGAGTACTTAGCGGTCTTGAGTTTAATATGGCCTCTATCTGCGAAAGAACAGTGCTTATTTCCTCAAAGGTGAGTTGCGCATTTTCTATTATTCTATGCATATGGTACGCTCTTAATAGCGGATTCCCAAATACCACCCCAGTGTGGAGACCTAGGAGGGATGAATTTCCATTTTGTTTAATTCTGAGACAAAAAATTTGAAATGGATTCAGAGTTAGATCTGTTTTTAAAGAGTTTGTAGAGGTCATAAAGCTCATTTCTCTCGCCTTAAAAGTTAGTGGCGTTGTCACTCATTATCACTGAGGGGTTACCGCGTCTGGCGACAAACCGTTTGAAACAGGAGATATAAATGCCTCCGTGGAGAGATCAGATACAAGTTCGATGTGGATGGCTTTAGTGGTCAAACAAATGAAAATAGATATATAACACTTAGCTACCGGTGCTTTGCGTAATTTCGAAGATTTAAAGACAAAAGGACCACCAAAGTCCACACCAACCTTCTGAAAAGGGCGACAACTCTGTACTCTGTCTTTAGGGAGATTAGATATGAGTTGCTGAGCGGGTTGAGCGCAGAAGCAATGGCAAGTGACACAATTTCTTATTACTCTTTTTATTTCCTTGAGTCCGTTTAATGGCCAAAATCTTAGGCGAAAATTAGAGAGAACGGTTTGGGCACCAGCGTGACCCAAACGTTTATGCTCTTGAGTTAACATGAGCGTAACCACATAATTGTGAGCAGGGAGTAAGATTGGGTGTTTCTGTTCAAAGGAAATGTCTGCGTTTTGTAGGCGTCCACCAACGGGTAGGAAACCATCAGCTTCGCAAAAAAATTGCTTAAAGGGTGCGAGATTTTTGTTGGATAACTTTTTGCCATTTTCTAATTCGAAGATTTCCGTGGAGAAGTTTTTATTTTGTAACACCTTGAGTATGAGGTGAAGGGCATTTTCCAATTCTGGAATTTACAATGGGCCTGATAATTTTGTACCTTGCTTATTAACATTTGTAGCAAAGCGGAGACAACACGTTACTACACGCTGTAGTGTTGTGAACTTAGAGAACTTTGAAAAAAGACGAGTTCAAAAATCATCTTGTTCAGTTGAGCTGATATTTTTCTTTCATCGGACAGAATAGCACTTTGGATTTCGAGGTTAGGGTTGGAAACGTCTAACATGTTTTGTACATTAAGTAGATCAAAATTTTCATTGTTTAGCAGGAAATCAGGGCCATGAAACCAGAGCGAACAGTTAACTAAATCTTGTGGCAGGCAGCCACGTGAAGGTAAATCAGCAGGATTCTCTTTTGTGTCGATATGCTTCCAAGTGAAGTTTGAGGTTAATTCTTGAATTTGAGATACTCTGTTTGAGACAAAAACTGACCACCGAGAAGCATGAGATTGTAGCCAGTGAAGGGCAATTGTTGAGTCAGTCCACAAGTAAACAGAGTTTGCTGTAAATTTAGTTTCATATATTGAAAGCAAACTGTGTATAAGTGTTGACAAGAGAAGCATGGCACACAGTTCTAACCTCGGTAGAGATACTGTTTTGAGTGGAGCTACACGAGACTTGGAGGAAATTAAATTGGATGAAACGGTTCCGTCGCAATAGAGAGTGCGAATGTATACGCAGGCAGCATATGCAGATATACTAGAATCCGAAAATCCATATAACTGAATTTTAACCTTAGTTTTATTTAAAAATAAATTTCTGGGGAATTTTATTTGAGAAATGTTGCCAATGTTGGTAACGAAGGTATTCCAAAGTGTTAGGATTTGAGGGTCGGTGATTTCTGTGTCCCAATCTATTTTTAAGAGCCACACTTTTTGCATTATTAATTTTCCTAGTATTACGACACAAGAAACTAAACCAAGAGGGTCATACATTTTTGCAACTGTAGAGAGTATTTTACGTTTAGTTAGAGGGTTCTTAACTGAACTATCAGGGAGGGAAAAAATAAAAGTGTCTGAAATGGGGTTCCATTTCAGACCCAATATGGAGCATGAAGATTCATCAAAATTTAAGTCATATTCTAGAGTTCTATAGTGAGAAATTTTTTCCAAAAATTCCTGCGAATTGGAACACCATTTGTGTAGTTGAAAACCATGAGAGTTTAAGAGAGAGTTACCTAAGTTCACGATACAAGTTTTCTAAGTCCGGTTTAGAATCACATCCACAAATGATATCACCGACGTAAGTTTGCTTGAGCAAAGCTTCTGAAGCAAGATACTGTTTTTAATGGCCAGATCGTTTAAAACACGGGTTTCTAAATAGGGAGCACAGTTAGTACCATACGTAACTGTAGATAGCTCTATGCATTTAAGATCCGTTTCGGGATTGTTTCTCCAGAGAATGTCGAGCAAAAAACATTGTTCAGGATTAAGCTAAATTTGGCGATACATTTTTTCGATATCTGATGTTAATACAAGCGTAAAAGATCTGAGTCTGCAAAGAATGTCATACAGGTCAGGTTGCACCAGAAATCCTTTGACGGTAATATCATTAAGAGACAAGCCAGTGCTTGTCTTACAACTTCCATCAAAGACTACTCGAAATTTAGAGGAGATGCTGTTTTCACGAAAAACAGCGTGGTGAAGACAAAAAACTTGTTTAATTCAGTATTTTTTGAATCTGATTGAGGAAGAGGCACGTACTTGGCATGACCTAAGTCCACGTAGTCATCAATAGACTTGGTGTACTCACGTTTAAAAAAAGAGTTCCTTTCAAATCTTTTTTCAAGGTTAAGAAATCTTTTTCTTGCGATGTGGAATGAATTGCCTAGTTTTTAATTCTCAGAGGGAGATTTTAGTGGAAGATCCACTTGGTAAGAACCATTTGGCAAAATCTTAGTTGTGCTTGTAAAATTGGCTTCAGCGAATGCATCTTCTGGAGATAGGTGTTTTTTTTTTGAGGCAGTTCCTCAATTGTCCAAAATTGTTCAACTAAATTCTGTAATTCTGCAAAAGTCTGCAAAAAGAGAGAAAGGGTTTCGTGCACCTCATTCTGTGCACACAAGAGTGAGCTGCCACGAGCAGACATAAAACTGTTGAGAATACAACCGGCAATTGCCCAACCAAAATTAGTTTCCTGTAATACAGGAAGATTTTTTCCCAAACGGAAAGCCCCTTGTAGTAAGAGATCGTAGTATAAATCGGCTCCAATCAGTATGTCAATGTATTGAGGGAGTCCAAAATCGGGATCAGCCAACTGTATATGAGGGGGATTTTTATTTTGGCAGCATTTATACCCACCTGAGGGAGCTTGCAAGTTATTGTTGGGAGTATAGCACAAGACAATCGAAACTTTTTTTGATGGTATACCTTTGAGTGTAGAGTAAGATCAATCATTTTGTTTGAGATTGTACCAATCTGAGCTATACCTGAAATATTGAGGTTTCTATCATAAGTATTTATTTGCAATTTTTGGACGAGGTTTTGCTTGATAAAGGAATTTTGTGAGGCACAATCTAAGAGGACTCTTGCGTATACAGGTAGCCCTTGAACACTGTAAATATAAACGGATGCAGTAGCTAGTAGAACATGAGATGCCTTTTTAGAAACGGCAGAGAGGGAGTATGTCACGTGAGTGTCATTTTCTAGAGCGTTGCTTAACATTGCATTGTTGTTTAAGAGTAGAGCGGAGTTTTGAGATTGAAAAGGTTGCACCTGCGCATGATTACTACTAGAGGTTGGAGGGATCAGAGAGTTTGGGGTTTTTCAGTACTGTGAGTTGGAGAAGCGTTTTGGAAACTCTGGCCGTTCCGAATCTGAGTAGTTTGAGTGGTATTAAAAGACTGAGGAGAGAGATGCAAAAGCGAATGATGTTTTTGAGAGCAAGTAGAGCAGGTTTTTGTTCAAGAACATTGAGCAACTTGGTGTTGTGATCCAAGACAATTGTAGCATAACTTCTGTGACCTTACAAAGTTATGTCGCTCTGCAACTTGCAAACCTTTAAAGTTATTGCAAACATAAATTTTGTGAGACTCGCTACAAAAACAACATTTGTCATTGATATTATTGCCTTGTAAGTGCAAGGACAACCTTTGAGTATTTTTAGAAGAAGCGCTTTCCAAGCTGGCTAAGTTTTCTAACACTGTACAACGCTTATCTAAAAACTCAAAAAATTCTTCCAAAGTTGGAAGTTCATTTAAATCTCTTTCAGATTCAAACGCCTTTCGAGATAAAAAATCTAATTTTTTCTCTAACAAATGGATAATAAATAATTCCCAAAGTTCTTCGTGCGATAAATTTAAGTTTTTTAGTGATTCTAGATTTCTCTTGCAATTAGTCACAAATTCACGTAGACTTTGAGCATTGTATTTTGTTAAGTCTGGAGCATGTAATAAACCTACTAACTGGGTATTTATTACCGAGATTTTATTTTCATATCGATTTTTTAAAATCTTTATGGCGGTATCAAAATTCTCATTAGTGACAGCTCACAGCACGCGTATCAATGAGCTTTAGCGGTTCGTCCTTGAGGAAGGACTTTGAATACATAAACCTCTGTATATTACTAAGAGAGGAATTGTCAGTTACGAGCGCTGTAAATAACTGATAAAAGAGGTCCATCCTGAGATGTCTCCTTTAAAATTATTAATGTGTAACTCAGGGAGTCGAACTTGAGGAGCGGGAGAAGGTACTACTTGAGAGACAGCTGGCGCTGCTGCCGAGAGAGTGCTTTGCAAACTCAAAGTTACAACTTTACTTTCCAGTTTAGCGTGCAATTCGTAAAACTGATCTTCAACATCCTGTCGATCAGTATCGGTGGGATGTAATGCTTCAATATTTTCTTGTACTAATTTATACTCAGAGAAGGCCTCATCTAGACTTTCTAAGCGAATTTTATACTGATAATGATCGGCTTCCTTACTTTGAGCAGCGTTAAGCCAAGTGTTAATACGAGTGATAACACCCTTGTATCCTCCGCGTTTACGAGTAAGTGCTTCTATTTCCGTCATTTTAAATTATTTAGAGAGATAAACGGTTGTTATACCCACGAGAAAGAGAGAGAAAAATATCACAATTTATCAGATACAATCAATAAGAGTCTTCTCAAGCAGCTTTTACAAGAGATGTCTAAAGTGTCAGTTCAAAATCGAGGGAAACCAACACATACATATGGAGCATTCCTTGAGAACATTCAAATTCTAAAATATATGGGAACTTTTTGAGCACTGTTATATATATATATATATATATATATATATATATATATATATATATATATATATATATATGTATATATATATATTTGTAAGCAAAAAACGATAGAGTAAATCCGGCTCGAAGGACCAATTTTTATGTACGAAAACAAATTGATTTTCGCTAATAAAAGAGGCTAAAGAACACAGATGTTCTTGCCGAGAATATAGTCCTGCGCTGATTTAAATAAAACACAATTGATTTAATAAAATACAATTGTTTATATTTAAAATAGGATTTTTACAAGAACTTCGAAGGACCAGTGCCAGAAAGGAACGGAGTGGCTCTCAAACAATGTTCAAATCTGATCCTTAAACTTAACAACTACTTCTATATCTAAACGAATTAATATTATACTAGAAGTGCACACGAAACTTATAAAAAAGCAAATTAATTATACGCAACACTTGTAGTCAAAAAATTTTCTTGCTTAATAAAACGAAGTATTGTTTTGCGTTGCCAAATCATCAATAAACAAAGTTACTACCTTTTCAGTTGTAGCATTTCAAATGCTACATTGTTTTTGAAATTACTTTTTAGTGCATTTGGTTTTCTTGACAAGATGGTGAAGATGATTTTGTAGAAAATTTTGACATTACTTTAAGGCAAACACTAAATATCTCATA
This sequence comes from Philopedon plagiatum, assembly GCA_963971165.1. NCBI lineage: Eukaryota > Metazoa > Arthropoda > Insecta > Coleoptera > Curculionidae > Philopedon > Philopedon plagiatum. The sequence goes on from OZ020193.1 coordinate 71,921,855, forward strand.
AAATCTTATTTTATTAAATTATTAATTTCTTACACAAATAACAAGCATTTATGTTTAACAAGGATGTAGGTTATGCATTTTGGCATTCCTTTTTTTATCCTATACAGTTCAAATCCATGGTACGCAATGTTGTGCGAGTCCAGAATGTCTTAATTTTATTTCTGCACTTGAGTTGATTCACCCTAAAAGATCAATTTACAGTATTGTATTCATTGTTTAATTTAGCATTTCCTAAGAATATTACCTATATCATTGCATGTACTTTAAGAACTACGTAACAACTGCTCTAAAAAAAAAATCCTTTTCTTGTAGCACGTTTCTCCCATTTTAATTGTATATAGTATATTTTGATTAATTGTAAGCTAAAATAAAATACTAATTAATAACTGATTACTAATTCTAATTAACGAAGTGAATACTTTGTTTTTCTAAGGCTACAGTGTCTGCAAGTCCAGAGAATCTTCCGTTTCTTTTCTTCTTATTTCCTAATATGATTGCCATTTCAAAACATCGTGTTTACATTTGGGAACAACCAAAATATAATTATGTAGAGACGGAGTTTTGAACGGCGCACATTCGGGCTGACGTCGAATGCTTTGATTGCTCCAATGTGACACATGGAGTTCCAATTGTAAGGGGCAAGAAAGTGATGTCGTGGGAGGTTTTTGGGGTGAATTTAAGAGAGGACAAGGTGGTTGTGGAGGACAGTCTTGGCCAAACAGTCTTGGCAAGAGAGGGCCGTTAGTTATAACCCTCGTTTTATAGATTGAAGTTAGTATAGTTTGTGATTGTGACAAAAGTCACAATGGTCGTTTTTTCATTTTGGTAACCCTCCAATGGGGATGAGGTAAGCAAAGCTTTTATTCTCCCCGAATTTCTTAGAGTGATTTGTACTGTAGTATTACAGGGTTTTTTCCGGGTAAAGGAATAATTTTCGACAGTTGAAAGGATGTTTCATGGTGGATACAACCCCCGGTCCATGGTTTTCTGCCCCTCCTTTTAAAGAAATGTTGTGAGACAGATGCAATTCCCCGTACCTGTTTTCCCGCTACTCCTTGCGAAGAGATGTCCCGAGATGGACGCAACCCTATGTATGTGGCTTTCCGCCACGCCTTCTCATGAGTTTCCATCTTCGTCAACAGCATAGAGTTTGAAGGGGTACTTACTCCAGGTGGTCCAGCCGCATCACCTCGATACAACCTTGAGTCCATGCCGATCCACGTCTAGAAGGGTAGCTTTTCAGAGCTTTCCTCCTCCGTCAGGATAGTCACCCTAAGCACTCAGTTCCGCGTGCTACGGTGGATTGTACTCCATTCTGTCTCTGGGTAAGGCCTGTACGCCGATTTTTGTTTATAATTGCATATATAAAATGTTAATTTATGAATTTATTATTATTACATAATCCCTTTTATTTAAAGTTTCGCAGTATAAAGTCTCCTGTGGACTAATGTAAATTTTGTAAAAATAAGTATTTAGAGGTAATATTATTACGTAATTACCCCTATTTTAAATCTGCCGTATTATGTTTTTGATTACTGATGAATATAAAATTGTATATATTTTTTTTGGTACCATGCGGCTTATCAAGTGAATATTGACTTATAGAGTGTATAAAACTGTTTTGGTAAGTTTTGTATCATTTTCTTTAGGGCGTAGCGAAAAGAATCATGATTTTTTTTGGTATCTACCCTCGTTGCGTTACCTGATGATTTACCTTATCTATTTTATTAGACTGTTCGTAGCAGGGTGTATATTTAATATTTACTAAACTGTACTTGCCAAAATGGTACTGAAAATATTTGATAACCTTTCATACTGTAATTTAATTTAAGTATCTACTACCCATATGTTCAAGTAGGTAACATATTTTATAACCTAATCCTTTTAGCTGTCGACAAGCTTTTCATAAATAAGAATAAATATATTTTATTTTGGGGAAAGGTTTGTTTTATTGCCTGCTAAAACACATGCAAAGAATTTTATAACATTTTTTTAAAATCAAATATCAGCTTAAGTTCTGAGTTTATTAAGCTGTAAGCGTATTTTTCTTTAACAAAAACTCAGTGGCGCCCTAGTGTCTTGGAAAACCTAAACAAAGAAGAGGAAAAAGGAAAATTAAAAAACCTACGGCCCATAAATGCTCCTGGCGAAAAGCTGCCGCGCACTTGTAGCAGTTCTGGGTAGTTAAATTTATCAATTTAACCCCAGAACGCTGCAAGTTAAATAGCGCCCAGTAACGTGAGGCTCCGAATTTTCCATTTTCCAAATTAAGAACGTTAAAATTCTTTAATATTAAACTATTTTTTAATTCCAGGCATTTAAGTAAATTTTATTTTCTCAAGTTGCATGTGTTTGGTAGCATAAACAAACTTATTCTTATCTACGAATGATAACAAAATTCTTGATATTTTTACCTACCCTTTTTATACTGTTTGAAATTCCTTTTTTTTGTGGTACACATACATTCCTTTGCGATTTTGACAAGATATTTATGAAATATTTTATTTAGAATACAAATAATATAGTACCGAAAATATTTATAGAAATGGATTACCAATTTTCCCCTAGACATCTTTTGTTACCTGAGATTGATTATGAATTGAATATTCGTGGTGTTAGAAGTAGAAAAGAACGTTCCGAAAAAATTAAAATTTTAGCTAGACTCTTGCAGAAAGAAGCCCAAGGAGCTGATAAAATTGATTTAGATAATTATATAAGTGATTTTGACAGAGAACGCGATGCTATTAACGCGACGGTTGTCGATATAACCGGTCTTATCTTAGATTTCGAAGGCAATCCCGAAGATACGCTTCTAGCTAGAATAAAATCACGAATTGCTCATGTTACGAACCGCGTTCTTAGACTTAAAATTCCTACCGAAGGGGATGATATCGAAGACGTAAAACTTTATAAAGAAGAAACGTTCGCAACATGCCTTCAATTAGATGCAGATGTGTGCTAGAATAATTATTTCCGATACCGCGAACACAATTAACCAAAGTTTTCCTAGACCATCAATAGTAAATGTTCCACCCCCTATAATAACGTGTCAAAATAAACAAATTTTACTTTCAGATTGGAATGTTAAATTTAACGGGGATCCAAAAGCCGTGTATAATTTTATTGAACGCATAACTGAAGTCGCGGACGCGCGGGGTGTTTCTGAAGACGATTTATTTAAATCGGCTGTTGAATTGTTTGTGGGCGATGCTTTTGTTTGGTACCGTAGCATAAAGAGCTCTGTTTTAAATTGGCCCGATTTATTAGAAAGGTTAAAAAGAGACTTTCTATCGCCGTGTGTAGAAGACGAAATTTGGGAACAAATAAAATCGCGCAAGCAACGCAAAGATGAGTCGGTCATAATTTTTGTAGCTCAGCTAGAAAATCTTTTTTCGAGACTAAGTAGAACCCCATGTGAAACAACTAAAGTTAAAATTTTAAAACAAAACCTTTTAGCCGAACATATTACTCAGCTAGCTTTATGTACTATTGATTCCGTTCAAGAATTGGTAAATTTAGTTAAACGTTTAGAGGAGGCTAATTACATAAAAAATAAAAATCGTTGTTCTGTTTCTCGTTCTTCCTCTCAACTCTGTGAAATTAATACGGATAATAATAATAATTCAGGCAATAGGAATAGACAAAATATTTCAAAATTTCCGTCTCGTGTTTTTGAACGCCACGTTTCGACACAAAATTCCATCCCAGGGAACAGTAAAGTAAAATGTTGGAATTGTAATAAGTTAGGTCATGTTTTCTCCAATTGCAAAGCAAAGAGAAATAAATTCTGTTTTGGTTGTGGTGCTGCCAATTTTACTATTAGAAGTTGTACAAGGTGTTCAAAAAACTAAATCGTAGCGGCATACGTTATGGCCGAAACTATGTCGCAAATAAAAAGGCCAAAATTAAAAATAAAAGCTATCCTACTGTTGAACAAACTAAATATATAAAATTCTTTAAAAACTTTTATCATAACTTAAAATTTCCCGTAGTGAGGAATGAAATTTCTCCAATGTTGGAAAAAAGAAATTTTGACAATAGACCTTATATTTCAGTAAAAATATTTGATACCGAAGTAATTGCTCTTTTCGATTCCGGCGCAACGTCGTCAATTATCGGTGCTAGCGGTCAAAACATTTTAGATCAGTTTAAAATTAAAATAAACCCAGCGAGTGTAAAAAATATTTCCTTTGCAGACGGCTCGCCGCAAAAAGTGATAGGCCTGGTTGATTTACCAGTGGTGATTAGCGATGAATGTCGTGTAGTTAGGGCATTAGTTGTACCTTCAATACGCCATGGGTTTATTTTCGCTAGCGATTTTGCACGCCAATTTTCACTATTATTGGACTTTAGAAATAATACATGGAATACTCATAATAATTTAACTAGCATATCAAGCACGAATCAAACTAATTTAAATTATTTGGTGACTTTAGATTAACTAGAGTTTGAGCAAAGAGCAGCCGCTCAAAAATGTATCGATTCTTTTCAAGAAATTTCTAGTGAAACGCGGTTGGGGCGTACAGATAAAATTACTATGACAATAGATACTGGCGACGCAAAGCCATTTAAGAAAAAACAATACCTTATGTCACCTTATATGTCAGAAATTTTAAATAAGGAGCTAGACGAGATGTTAAATTTAGATGTTGTCGAACCTTATTGTGCACCGGTTTTACTTGTGAAAAAATCAAATGGTTCTCATAGACTGTGCTATGATGGGCGCATGCTTAACGCGCAGACGCGTCACGATTCCTTTGACTAGTATCGACCGTATTTTGAATATGTTAAGGGACGCAAAATTTATATCGACTATAGATTTACGCAAGGCGTTTTGGCAAATACCGTTAGACGAAAAGTCACGCGAAAAAACCGCATTTAGTGTCACCGGTCGAGGTCTTTTTCAATTTAAAGTTGTTCCGTTTGGACTTTGTAATGCTGCGCAAGTACAGCAACGTTTAGTTGACAACATTTTTGGGCCACGTTTCGAGCCTAAAATATTTACCTATCTTGACGATATAATAGTGTTAGGGTCTACTTTTGAGGAGCATTTATCTTTGTTAAGAGAAGTAAAGAATCGTCTTAAAGACGCAAACTTGACTATTAGTATAGAGAAATGTGAATTTTTTAAAACTACCCTTAAATTTCTTGGTTATGTTGTAGGCGCAAACGGGTTACGTACCGATCCTGAGAAAATTTCTAGTATGATAAATTACCCGCGTCCTACGAATAGTACCGAAATTAAACGATTTATTGGACTATGTTCGTGGTACCGTCGTTTTATTAAAGACTTTTCTACTTCGACTTCTCCTATTAACGATTTATTACGTGGTAAGAGAAAAAGAGAGCCTATTAAGTGGACGAATGAAGCAGAGGAGGCTTTTACGAGAATTAAGCAAGCCTTGGTGTCTGCTCCAGCTTTATGTCAACCTGATTTTACTAAGCCTTTTACTGTTCAAAGCGACGCTAGTGATACGGGTTTAGGCGGTGTGCTTACCCAAATTTTAGACGGTGAAGAACGGGTTATCGCGTACGCGAGTCGTTCTCTTACTAGAACTGAGCGTAATTATACTGTAACCGAAAAGGAATGTCTAGCTTTGCTATTTAATTTAGAGCGTTTTCGACCGTGGATAGAGGGTGTTAGGTTTACAGTAATAACCGATCATTACTCTTTACTTTATCTGACTAACCTAAAAAATCCTACGGGAAGACTTGCACGATGGGCGATGAAATTGCGCCAGTACAATTTTGATTTAATTCATAGAAAAGGACGTTTTAATGTAGTCCCTGATGCTTTAAGCAGGATTCCACAAGTATCCTTAATAGACGTTTCCTTAGAACAGCTAGATCCGTGGTATATTACGTTGAAAGAAAAAATAGTTAAAAGCCCCGATTCTTACCCTCATTTTAAGGTAGAAAATAATATAATTTATAAGCTTATTTTGTCTAGATCTAAAGTAAAAACTAATATAAACGAGTGGAAAACTTTAGTTCCAAAGTACTTGCGTAATAAAATGGTTAGTTCTTGTCATGATCCACCTACTTCTGGACATTTTGGTTTCTTTAAAACTTTAGGTAGAGTTCAAGATAATTATTATTGGCCGCGAATGAGAAAAGATATTTTGCGGTATGTTAAAGCTTGTAAGGTGTGTTCTTCACAAAAACTAGCTAACAGTCCGCGTATGGGTTTTATGGGTGCTGAGAAATCCGTACAATTTCCTTGGCAAATTATTGCCGTAGATTTAATGGGACCTTTTCTTCGGTCTTCCAAGGGTAATGCTTATTTACTAGTCGTGGGAGACTGGTTTACTAAATATACTCTCCTTCATCCGATTAGACAAGCTACAGCTAAGAGTGTAATAAAATTTATCGAAGAAGAAGTTTTTCTTGAGAGAGGCGTTCCTCAATTTATATTGTGTGACAATGGTTCACAATTTGCCGGTTCGGAGTTTAAAAAGCTTTCTCAGCAATACAATGTTCAAAAAATTTGGTATAGCCCTAAATATTCCCCCCACTGTAATTTCGTCGAGCGAAATAATAAAACTGTCGGAATCGCAATCCGTTGTTACATTGAAGAACATAAAGACTGGGATAAAGAATTACCCAAAATTAGACATGCCATTAATACCGCCAAACACGAAGTGACTGGTTACTCACCAGCGTTTTTAAATTACGGTCGTTATGTACCTATTTCTGGTTGTTACTACGGGGATATAACTTCTACCGAAGGTATAGAGATTACTGCCGGAGATCGCGACGAGTACGTCGGCGATGTTAAAAATTTATCGGATATTTTCGAAGAAGTTCGAAAGCGGTTGCACGAAGCATATAAACGCTATGCCAAGTCTTATAACCTCCGGAAGCGAGATGCTAGTTTTGAACAGGGTGAACGGGTTTGGCGACGCAACAAAGTTTTATCGGACGCAGCAAATAAGTTTTCCGGTAAATTAGCCCCTAAATATGTTCTTTGTACCGTAGAAAAAAGAATCTCTCGTTTAGTCTATGAATTGCGCAACGCAGACGGCACACCTGCTGGTCGTTGGCACGTGAAAGATTTAAAACCATATTTTGGTTCTAATTCAGATGTCTCTGTAAATTAACAGGAATGCAGATCTTACGTAGTTCCAAAAAAAAAATGTCTAGAATACTGTTGAATAACTTTGAATAGCTAGTAACTTGTTGTAAATTTTGTTTTACACGTGCACTAAAGTTTTGGTAGACTTTTACCGATTAAGACTATAGCCGAATTGTGACTGTACCCGAATTGTGACTTACCAAACTGTGACTCCAGTAGGACATTTTGATACTCGTGAGATATCAGCCCAGAACTTGGTGTACGAGATAAAAAATATGTTAACTGTAGTTAACATATTTTTATTTTTCGAAGGGGGTAGTGTGGCATTTCAAATGCTACATTGTTTTTGAAATTACTTTTTAGTGCATTTGGTTTTCTTGACAAGATGGTGAAGATGATTTTGTAGAAAATTTTGACATTACTTTAAGGCAAACACTAAATATCTCATAAAATCTTATTTTATTAAATTATTAATTTCTTACACAAATAACAAGCATTTATGTTTAACAAGGATGTAGGTTATGCATTTTGGCATTCCTTTTTTTTTATCCTATACAGTTCAAATCCATGGTACGCAATGTTGTGCGAGTCCAGAATGTCTTAATTTTATTTCTGCACTTGAGTTGATTCACCCTAAAAGATCAATTTACAGTATTGTATTCATTGTTTAATTTAGCATTTCCTAAGAATATTACCTATATCATTGCGTGTACTTTAAGAACTACGTAACAACTGCTCTAAAAAAAATCCTTTTCTTGTAGCACGTTTCTCCCATTTTAATTGTATATAGTATATTTTGATTAATTGTAAGCTAAAATAAAATACTAATTAATAACTGATTACTAATTCTAATTAACGAAGTGAATACTTTGTTTTTCTAAGGCTACAGTGTCTGCAAGTCCAGAGAATCTTCCGTTTCTTTTCTTCTTATTTCCTAATATGATTGCCATTTCAAAACATCGTGTTTACATTTGGGAACAACCAAAATATAATTATGTAGAGGCCGAGTTTTGAACGGCGCACATTCGGGCTGACGTCGAATGCTTTGATTGGTCCAATGTGACACATGGAGTTCCAATTGTAAGGGGCAAGAAAGTGATGTCGTGGGAGGTTTTTGGGGTGAATTTAAGAGAGGACAAGGTGGTTGTGGAGGACAGTCTTGGCCAAACAGTCTTGGCAAGAGAGGGCCGTTAGTTATAACCCTCGTTTTATAGATTGAAGTTAGTATAGTTTGTGATTGTGACAAAAGTCACAATGGTCACAATTTTTTCATTTTGGTAACCCTCCAATGGGGATGAGGTAAGCAAAGCTTTTATTCTCCCCGAATTTCTTAGATTGATTTGTACTGTTGTATTACAGGGTTTTTTCCGGGTAAAGGAATAATTTTCGACAGTTGAAAGGATGTTTCATGGTGGATGCAACCCCCGGTCCATGGTTTTCTGCCCCTCCTTTTAAAGAAATGTTGTGAGACAGATGCAATTCCCCGTACCTGTTTTCCCGCTACTCCTTGCGAAGAGATGTCCCGAGATGGATGCAACCCTATGTATGTGGCTTTCCGCCACGCCTTCTCATGAGTTTCCATCTTCGTCAACAGCATAGAGTTTGAAGGGGTACTTACTCCAGGTGGTCCAGCCGCATCACCTCGATACAACCTTGGGTCCATGCCGATCCACGTCTAGAAGGGTAGCTTTTCAGAGCTTTCCTCCTCCGTCAGGATAGTCACCCTAAGCACTCAGTTCCGCGTGCTACGGTGGATTGTACTCCATTCTGTCTCTGGGTAAGGCCTGTACGCCGATTTTTGTTTATAATTGCATATATAAAATGTTAATTTATGAATTTATTATTATTACATAATCCCTTTTATTTAAAGTTTCGCAGTATAAAGTCTCCTGTGGACTAATGTAAATTTTGTAAAAATAAGTATTTAGAGGTAATATTATTACGTAATTACCCCTATTTTACATCTGCCGTATTATGTTTTTGATTACTGATGAATATAAAATTGTATATATTTTTTTTGGTACCATGCGGCTTATCAAGTGAATATTGACTTATAGAGTGTATAAAACTGTTTCGGTAAGTTTTGTATCATTTTCTTTAGGGCGTAGCGAAAAGAATCATGATTTTTTTTTGTATCTACCCTCGTTGCGTTACCTGATGATTTACCTTATCTATTTTATTAGACTGTTTGTAGCAGAGTGTATATTTAATATTTACTAAACTGTACTTGCCAAAATGGTACTGAAAATATTTGATAACCTTTCATACTGTAATTTAATTTAAGTATCTACTACCCATATGTTCAAGTAGGTAACATATTTTATAACCAAATCCTTTTAGCTGTCGACAAGCTTTGCATAAATAAGAATAAATATATTTTATTTTGGGGAATGGTTTGTTTTATTGCGTGCTAAAACACATGCAAAGAATTTTATAACATTTTTTTAAAATCAAATATCAGCTGAAGTTCTGAGTTTATTAAGCTGTAAGCGTATTTTTCTTTAACAAAAACTCAGTGGCGCCCTAGTGTCTTGGAAAGCCTAAACAAAGAAGAGGAAAAAGGAAAATTAAAAAACCTACGGCCCATAAATGCTCCTGGCGAAAAGCTGCCGCGCACTTGTAGCACTTCTGGGTAGTTAAATTTATCAATTTAACTCCAGAACGCTGCACAGTTCAATCACCTTTGTAATTATGCTGACTTCAATACTCCATATTTAATTTGCTAGACGAATACAGTTCTCAATTGTAAAAATAAAAGAGGGGCAGTTCAAAATAACTGGCGCAGTTCCTGTGGAACACTAAGCTGCTTGAAAATTCTTTACAGTAACCAAAAAACTAGATGGGTCCTACCTTGGATCTTGTTGAATTTAGTTTGTGTTCTTGAGTGAAACAAATCTGTTAGTTTCCGAAATGAAATTTTACACTTCCGTAAAAAATACACTTATCAATAACGTTGTGGTACATTTTAAATAACTAATTTCGAATTAATTATTCGCCAGATTGGCGAGAGTTTTTCAAGTCTTGACAGTGAGCGAATAATGACTTGTTATAATTTTTTTTAAACACCGTTGCTGGGCAACACGGCGAAGAAAACAACAGGTGTCTGACAACGAAGCGGGTGATTTCTTTTTAGTTTAAACTGGTCCTGTTTATGATTTTAAAAATAACGTCTGTTAGATTAAAAGAGATTTATTTCTTTTGTTCGAGGGTTTCTCGAACAGTTACCTTAAAAAAAGCTGATATTTTTGAACTTTAAAATATAAGACCTTGAAATTTTGTGGAGAGTTAAATAATAACGAGGGGTTTTTTCCCTATGCCCAAATCTTAGCTGTAGTATACAGGTTGGTTTGAAAATACAGTTATTTTGGTTACTTGAAAAAGTGACCATAAGTAAATTTTTTGAAATATAGCACGTGTATATTATTACTGATTAAAAAGCTACTTAAATTTGCTCTTTATTTTTGTCTAATGTCGCTATACCTAACTAGTCAAGTTTCAGACTTATAAGCCATTATTTGTAAAATGTTCTGAACAATTTAATTTCCATTTGGATTTTAGTAAGTATGCCATGACAAACTACTGTTTGATATAAAAGTCATGTCACTTTCGTTATTGTTTTGACATCTTATTAAGTATTACTGATACAAGTGGTAAATACCGATAAAAATCATGGAAGAAACTATTGAAATGCAGTTCTTATGAATTTAGTTATTTTATTTGGATAATGTGATACAATTATCGCCAGAAAATGTATAAAGTTTAATGAACTGTTCCCAAACCTACCGCCAATGAACCTCCGAAAATCTGTACGAATTCAGAACAATTTTACTGACTTTGGTTCAACTTTAAAAGCGCTATAACTTCTGACGAAGATAACCAGATTAATGTTTTGGCATATTTTCATGCATCTCCTTAGTCTTCAATGCGATGTGCTAAATATGATTCAGGTATAACATATTCATCAGTTTAAGGAATTTGAGAACAGCATAAATGCATGATTATAAGTTTACTAAAGTTCAAGCCATGAAGCCTGAAGATCCTCAACAGAGAGTCAAATTTTGTGAAATGTTGTTGGTGTGCACCCAAGAAGATCCACATTTTTTAAATAAAATAATTTGGATTGATGAATCGAAATTTTCAAGGGAAGGGATTTTCAAGAGAAAAAATTGTCATATTTGGTCAAGAGATAACCCACTCGTCACCAAGGACGGTGGATTTTAAGAAAAAATTAATTTTAATGTTTTTTGCATGTCAATGGACAATCAATTACAGTACATAACAACTGTTGTCGAAAACTTCGTAATCTTCCCCTTGAAGATTATCGAAGCTGTCGGTATCAACTTGATGGCGCTCCTACACATTGTACAAGATAAGTTACAGTAGAACTTGATAGGATTTTTGACGACTGTTGGATCCGTTTGGGATCTTGGAATTGGCCTCCAAGATCACCGGATCCCAATCCACCATGGATTTTTACTTGTGGAGCATGTTTAAGGAAACAATTTACAAATCACCAGTAAATTCAAAAGAAGAGTTGGTACTTCGATTTGCGCAAGCATTTAGACATCTAGAACCAAACTAAATTAGATTTTCCACGACGAATACAGCGAACACCCGCATTTTAAAGAGCTGGGATGTAAACGGCCAGCGTTTTGAACGGTTGTTAAAATGTTCTGTTTAATTATTTTAGTAATTTTTTTATTATTTGACTAGTTAACACGTTGTGCGCCGCAGTGATTTTGCCAATATGACCTGTGGGACCATTTTTTTTTTTTAGAACTTTTGTTAAAGTGACTTTTTATGATCATTTCGTCGATTGATTGTATTTTTTTATTTGAATGTTGTTTTTTTGCTTATTTTTTTTCGTGCCCACCGGTGGGGATGTGGTCCCAGCCAGTAATTTTGTATCTGGGGACAGAATGACCACCCGTGGGCATTCTTTATTTTTAGGTTATATTTGTCTTTGTTTACAGTTTATAATCTAAGTTTAGTATTGTTTTGTTATAATAATATGACCTTTGTTCAGTTAATTAATGTTTTTTTGACTATACCTAGAAATAATTTTTGGTTTTGTTGGGGAATTAATATTATCGCATAAGATAAAATTATACCCGTCTTGTTCATATTTGTTTTTTCTATTTCGCTACAGTTTGTTATAAAGCGATTGTATAGAACAAGTATAAATATTATTTCACATTTGTTTTTGTTGTTGAATGGGTTCCAATGTTCCAAAAAAAATTGCACAGAGAAAAAATTTTCCAAATCTAATCTGCCCGGTCCGCATTAAGTTCTGATGTTCCCTGGGACAGAACAATCGGCTTAGCATACGTAAATCCATATAAACCGTGCCCACGAGTGGGCACACGGCGCTGAATGAGCAGACGCAAAATGTCCACGGGTGGTCACGCGGTCCGAACAAAGAGACTGAAAATGACCACCGGTGCATGGGCACATGGCGCTCAACATGTTAAGTATGGGTGTGTTACACAAATATTCCTGAGTTAGCATAAATTTTCTTAGGTTTATTGATGGTGGATTTGGGTACATTTCATTAAACTTTATACATGTTCTGGCGATAATTTCATTACACTGTCCAAATAAAATAAATTCATAAGAACTGCATTTCAATAGTTTTCTTCCATGATTTTTAAAGGTATTTACCACTTGTATCAGTAATACTTAATAAAATATCAAAGCGGTAACGAAAGTGACATGACTGTTACATGAAACAATAGTTTGTCTTGGCATACTTACTGAAATCCCAATGGAAATTAAATTGTGGAGAAAATTGTACAAATAATGGCCTATAAGCCAGAAACTTGACTAGTTAGGTATAGGTACGATAGACAAAAATAAAAAGCAAATTTAAGTAGCTTTTCAAATCAGTAATAATATACAGGGTTAATTAAATAATATACTTAAATAATAATATAACTAAAAAATATACTTATGGTCACTTTTTCAAGTAACCAATGTAAAATACATTTGTTTCAAAAACAACCTGTATACTGCAACTAAGATTTGGGCATAGGGTAAAAAGCCCCCCGGTATTATTCAACTCTCCACAAAATTTCAGGGTCTTAATATTTTAGGGTTCAAAAATATTAGCATTTTTTAAGGTAACTCTTTCCGTCAAAAAAATTGGAAATTAATTATTATTATTTCAGAAACGGTAGGAGATAAATATAAAACCATGTTAAAAGAAACTAAGAGGGGTTTTGAAAATAAAATAATATACAGGGTGTTTCATTTAAAATATCAAAGTTGGTACTACTTTCTAGAAGAAGCGGCAACACTGCATGGTCAAAAATATTTTAAGCAAGTAGAGCATGTTTGTTTATTTAAACGACCAAATTTTCAGAACGATTTGTTAACAGGTTGGCCAGATACGTCTAACGTACAATTCACCGTGAATCTCCCTATATAGACCCAATAGTACAACGAGCATTCATACTCATTTCCCGCTAGTATGAAAGTTTTCGGCACGAGCCGTAGGCAAGTGCTGCAGATCATACGAGTGGGAAATGAGCATTCCGCGTGAGTGGTACACTATACTTTTTCTACCCTATTCAAAGCAGAGATTGTCTTGATTTTTTCATGTTTTTGGATTATAAGTTATATCTTACAAAAATTTAAATTAAATTAGTAAATTCAGTGCGCCTGTATTAGAAGCTTCCCTGATTTCAGGTTGTGTCGATTAAATAAATTTTTCCGAATCACTTTCGGTCATACTTTCTGTTTTACATGGCAAGAGCTGACATTTGAAAACTGAAAACAACAAAAGACACAGAATTCGTCAAACGTCATTCGCTTCGTTTTAACTTATTGTGCTTTTTAAGTAGTATCGAAATGAGCTTATTACAGCTCATACATTTTTGTCTTTGGGGGAGGATGAATAGTGCAATTTGGTGAATTTTTCAATTAGTAGTGCACTTTTTAAATTTTTGTGTGTCTAGGATGTTGGTCAGAGGGGGCTGCAGCCCCCCAGCCCCCCCCCCCCCCCCCCCTGGCTGCGCCACTGACGCTCACCAAAACTTTAACAGCAGATCATAGACGGTCTAATTTGAAAACCGAAAGTTTTAAACTGACCAGTGTAAGTGTAAGTATAAGACAACTACGTTTTATATTGAGTTTATTTTAAGTTTTTTTTCGTAAGTTTGTAAAGAAATGAGCAATTTAGCTATGTATTTTCCACAATAGTAGGACTACATTAATTTCATCAACACGTTCCAAGATAAAAATCAGTTCGAAACCAAGGAAATCGCTAAAATATTAAAATAACGCCTAACCTTTATCGGCGACTTATTAACAAAGACAATGCAAAACCTAACTGATCAACTAGAATATTTTAATTTAAACTAGTACCTTTTTGGTGAATCTTTTTTAATTGCTTATTTCTTATTTTTATTTTGACTGTGAGCTGGATTTACTAACAATTTTATAATACAACAGCTTGCTTTAATTTTATTCAGACGAACAACGTTCATCATTTAAAAGTTGTTTCAATCTGGCTTGGGTTTGCTTGGGTGAACTATAGTAAATAGCTTGTTCTTAGCATCACTGCGCTGTTGGATACGTTCAATTTTCGATTAATTTTCATTCCATAATTCGACCAATAAGGAGTTGCTGAAACGCTCTTTCGCCCAATGATATTCAACGATTTCCGCCCATTGAACAGTACAGGTTGTGTCGAGGCTGCTCAACAATAATATATGCAATCTTCGTATGTATTTGTAACTACGAGGTCATGCCTAATGAGCGTGCCATACAATAAATGTTTTTTTTATAATATTTTCAAAAAACTTTGGGAAAACTAAAAATTGTTTTTAATAGCATACTAATATTGTACTAATTTTCAACTTGATTACATAATATCATGTATACGTACGTAATATGTAATTAGAGACAAAATATAACATATTGCCGTATTATAATGTAGTGCATTTAAAATGGTTACTGACTTACCTTCGAGCAAAGACCAGTTCTCTAGTCGATGAAACAGCATAGCGCCGGAGCAGATATAGGCCAAAACGATCATTAGGCACAAAGTTACAGGCACTCTTATGTTATTTGAGCAGGGACATCTTTGTTGTTGCGGTTTTTGCGGTGTCGCTTTACTAAACGCAAAAAAAATTAATTACCTCTAAGTCTTAGTATGAATAGTGTACAGATTCTTTAATAATATAATATTAGCAAACTTAATAAACTACTTACATAATATTTTCTTTGATGTGATTGAAAGCGTAAGAATAAAACAACGAAGTTTTGCAGTTTTTTTTGCAAATTTATCAAGAAAAGGGCAATTTACATAAGTATATATGTTAAGAATAGAACTAATTTCAATTGAACAATAAGTTAAAAGATAAAAATCATTTGGAAACCGAGCATATCGATGAATAGGTTTCTGCAATATATTTTTACTGACGAGTTATTAACAGTAACAGGACCAAAACTTGTCAAAACGTAACTGATCAAGCAGAAAATTTTAATTTAAACCAGTACTAAACTTAACTTTTTAAGCGAATGTCAGTGAAAATTTCTCTCAATTAAAAAATTAATGAAACAAATCAAAATTGGTCCTAAACTTGAGTGGTACTTCGTTTAGGTAATTGTCTTGTGCTACTTTTATAAGAGATAATCTCATAAACGCTGAATGGACTAGAAAAAAAATATTAAAATCTGGGCTTTCCACTGTGATTCAAACTGTAGTTTGGTACTGACAGTATGATCTGTTGTCGTAATTCATCGATCTAAAGCTAAGTTTACACTTTGCAAGTTTACTGGCGGAAAGTACTTGCCGGCACTAAACTTGCCATGTGTAAAACGCAGGAAAGTGCACTTGCTACTTGTCGGCAAGTGAGTTTCTGAAGATGCGGAACCGCTAGTTGACTTGCCGATTTTCCGACTATTTATTAAAAACGGGCCGGATGCAAATTAAAACGAAAATACGCTTGCTATCGAATACGTGTATTCTAACAACATTGCCTGACATCGACTGCCTTTTTAAAAACAAAGATATGTTCACTATGTCTAAATTAACTTATATTAAGAAACTGCCAATACAGCACTCTTCGGGGAATTCATATCAGCCGCCACGATCTGTCTTGTGTGATTTCGTTTACTTGCTTACGTAGCCTTTTGAATGTTGTTTTCAGTCGGCCACGCTGCTATCATCCACGCCCTCGTGGATTAGACCTGCAATTTTAAAACAACGATTTTAACAAAAATTCGAGAATTACCTTAATGGTGTTAGTTAAAATCAAAATATCAAATCGTAGTTTCTTTGATCCATCCTCGGCTGCTTGGCTTCAGGCTACTAAACAAAACTTAAGTAACAAACTTACACTAATAGGTTAGTTATTAAACTAAGGCTAACTATAAGCAACTATGAGTTAAGGAAAATATTCAATATTACCACACTTATTAAATATTTTTCCTTAAATTTTAATTATGAAAAAGATTTGTATTTACTTAGTACAAATCAATTTCATCTTTTTCGTGTGAGAGCTCTCTTTTATTTGTGTCACTTTCGAGTTCATATTCTACGTCAGAATCAGAACTCACTTCGACATTATAGGCCTTTAGCTTATCTAGTGATACGATCCCAGAATACTTTCTCTTACAACGTAAAGAGCCTTCGGGATCTTTCACTACGTAGCGATCATGATCTAACACTTTTGTGACTACGTATGGACCAGCATATTTGGGTAGTAACTTTTTACTTTTCCCATCGTTATGCGTTGCGTTTGTCCTCACTAATACTTGGTCACCTTCTTTAAAGCTGCGTCCAGCTTTTCTGTGAGCATCAAATCTCACTTTTTGTGCATCTTGCTTTCTTTGCAAGATTTCTTTGGCTTCGTCTCGAGTTTCCTGCAGGTTTCTTTCCTTAAATGATTCTAGCGTTATTTCGTTATCTAGAATCGCGTTTGAAATACCCCTTGGAACGTATCCAAAGAATAATTCATATGGTGACTTCTTCGTTGAAGCATTGATTGTGGAGTTCATACCCCAACGTACTTTTGCCACGTTCTGATCCCATCTTTCTTCGTCATCCGTTAACGCGGAAAGACTAGACAGAATCGTGCGATTGTAACGTTCCACTTGGCCATTTGCCCGTGGTGTTGCTGTAGCGTTCAGAACATGTTTTATATTCAGGTCTTTACAGAAATTGACAAATTCTTTACTTATAAAACAGCTACCCCTATCTGATATAATTCTTCTGGGTACTCCAAATTCTTCTATAACACTTTTTAGATATAGTATTAGAGGTCGTGCTTGAGTTGATTTTACTGCCTTCATAAACAGATACTTCGTAAAGGCATCAACTATGACAACGAGGTACTTGTTTTTCATTTTTGATGTTACAAAAGGTCCTAAGTGGTCCACGTGTAAAGTGTCGAAAGGAACAGCAACTTTTTCTATTGGATGAAGAAGTCCTGCTCGCTTCCCTCCTGGTTCCTTGTTGTACAAACAGGGCAAACAACAGGAGATAAACTTCTTTACATAGCGCCTCATACCAGGAAACCAATAGAGTTTGTTAATAACTGAAATCGTCTTATCCAACGATAAATGTCCAACTCCGTCGTGAAAATGAAGTACTACTTGACGCCTAGCTGCTCTTGGAACGAACCACTTTTTTTGTCTATTTTGCATGATTTTATATAAGCGACCATTTTCCAGACAGTACTCTTTGTGGATATTTTGCTCTTCTCGGTTTTTGGGTTTCTTCTGCAATGTTTCTATAAGAAGTTTACAACGATCATCAGTCAGTTGAGCACTAAGTACCCAGTCGTCATTTGAAACGTTGATTTCGCCGACAGGAACCACAAATTCATCGTTGGAATTTCTACTTAATGCATCAACATGAGTCATCCTTCGACCCGGCCTATACTCAACAACAAAATTAAAGTCCTGGATAGACAACCACCAACGACCAATACGAGGTACAAGATCTCTCTTACATAACGTCGTTCTTATCGCATTGCAGTCAGTAATAACTTTGAATTCAATTCCGATAAGATAAACTCTAAAATGCTTTAACGAATCCACTACTGCAATGGTTTCCAACTCGTATGAGTGATATCTCTGTTCTTCCTTCGTAGTTTGACGGGAAAAATACATGATAGGCTTTAACTTTTTGTCTGTTTGTTCTTGCAGAAGTATGCCACCAATACCCCATTTAGAAGCATCTGTGTGTACTTCCGTTCTTAAACTTGGATCGTAGATGGCTAAAACGGGACGAGACGATAATTTTTCTCTAAGGGTGTCAAAAGCTTTACGTTGTTCATTACCCCAAGAGAATTCCGCATCTTTTTTTGTCAGCGATGTCAAAGGACGAGCTATCGTGGCAAAGTCCTTTATGTATTTGCGGAAATAACTTGCTAATCCAAGAAATTGTCTAACCTTATGCACATCCGTAGGCATTGGATAGCATTTAATAGCCATAGACTTTCGTTTGCCTGGCTGGACACCTTCTCGACTTATCTCATGACCCAAATATTCTACTCTTTCCATAAAAAACTGACATTTTGAGAGCCTCAGAGTTAAACCAGCGGTTTTAAAAGATTCAAGAACGATCCTTAGATTGACTAAACCCGAGTTGAAGAAGGCAAAAGTACATCGTCCATGTATGCGATCACATTACCATACCGAAGATTACCTAAAACTTTGTTAATGGTTCTCTGAAAAATCGCAGGTGCGTTGCATAGCCCAAATGGAACACGCAGAAATTCGTAGTGTCCATCAGGCGTAACGAATCCAGTCTTAGAAATAGAGGATTCTTCTAATGGAATTTGGTGATAACCACTAGCCAAATCTAAGCTCGTATAGAACTGACTATCCTTTAGTTTTTCCAGAAAATCGTCCACGTATGGTAAAGGAAATCGATCTTTTATTGTTTTGGAATTTAAGGCCCTAAAGTCAACACACATTCTTTGTTCTCCATTTTTCTTTTTTACCAACAATATTGGACTGGAATATGGCGATTCACTTTCCCTAATAATATCGTTTTTTAACAGATCATCTATTATATCCTTGACTACTTTTCTCTCAGCATAAGACAACCGATACGGACGATAAACTACCGGCGTGTCATCTTTCAAATGGATTGACATTTTTATTACGTCAGTTTTACCTAATTCATTAGTGTTTGTAGCAAAACAACACCTAAACTCGTTTATCAAATTAAGTAAACAATCTGCTTGTTCAGGAGCAAGATTTTCGTTACATAGCAAATCTTTTTTGCTAAATAACTTGCTTTCTTGCACCTTAGTTCTAAAATTAGTAATTTTTAAACTTAAGGACTTATCTTCAAAACAATGAACACATCTAGCAATAATAGAATTTGCTCTTACCTGGAGATCTTGTTGTGAAACGTTGGTAATGGGAACGAATCCATTTTCGCCAAGAGTAATGCATTCACCTAAATAGTGCTCCTGACCAGGAATAGAACGTAGACCTCCAGAAACGTAGACCTCTCCGTTGAATATATGGCGTGTTGTAACAGCAACGAGAGCTGTCGTCTTAGACGGTATCACAACATCTTCTTTTGGCCACAGAGGAATTTTCTTCACTTCTAACTTAAGAACATCATTAAGGTCATCGTCCGGTGTAACAACTCTAACTTTCTTGTCGACAATCAGTACTACTACTTGGGGTAAATTCAAAAAAGTTTGCCCTATCATCACTGGCACATCTTGAACATGGTTTGGGGTAATCAGAGCTTTTACCTTTGCCCTGACACGATCTAAAACAAGGTCGATTTCAACCTCACCAACAGCTGACACAATGGAACCTCCATATCCAGAGATCACTGTCGAACTAGGATCACACTTTAATCCCAGAGCTTGAGCTGTTTCGTCTTTAATCAGAACTGCACCGCAACCTGTGTCCACATAGGCGCGCGTTGGCTTTCCGTTCACCAAACACTCAACAAAATAAGTGTCATTACTGGATTTTGATTCAGGGTTAACTAATTGGTTTTTTATAACTTTTCTCTGACAGTCTTTTGCCAGATGGCCTAATCTCTTACACTTTGTACATTCTATTTTTGGCTTTGGACACTTAGATGCAAAATGCCCACGCATTTTACAATTGTAGCACTTTTGTTCGGTTTGATTTACAATATATTTAGGCTTTTTCAGCGGTGGTCCAACTCGTTGTCGAACATCATCTGTTGTAAATCTACTTCTATTTAAGTGAGAATGCTGTGCAAAATTAACAGGGTTTTCAGATTTTAAAGATGATAAGTACTCAGCGTACAACCCATCTGGTGTATTATAACGACCAGCTCGTGCACCCACTTGGACTGTTGGATCAGTAATTCCGTCTATAAGGCAGGCTACAGCATTCTTGGGACTGATATCACAAGCGTTGATAAGCTCCAGCTTACTAAAATAATATTCTTCCCAAGTTTCAGTAGGTTGCTTATATCTATTCATCATCTTTCTAAGAATTTCTGCATAATCTTGATGTTCAGGAAACGATTTCAATAGCAGAGCTTTCCATTCCTCCCAACTAAGATCGTATGTCGAAAGATTATCATACCACTTTCTGGCTAGACCCGTAAGTCGACTTTGCATGTGGAAAACTTTGGTATCATCAGTCCATCCATTAATTCTTGCCAGTTGCTCTACTTTTTCTATCCATTTTGCACAACTTAAATTAGGATTGCCAGGACTAAACTCTGGAATACACTCTGGTCTTACGTAAGATTTGGTTAATAATGGCCTCTGTGCAACATTGTGTTCTATAAGTTTTTCTACTAACAATTCCAACCGCTTAACACTGTCTTCAGAAGACACAGTTGAAGACGTCGAGGGTGGCGGAGTAAGACTTCCTGGTGCAACATTGCCACCCGATGATCTTGATCTATTTTCCACCACACAAACTTTAGATTTTACATTTAAGTCCCTACTTTTATTATGAGTCGTGTTTTTACGTGAACGCTTATAATTTGTAGCATCGTCATCTGAATGTGAGTCAGAGTCCGTTGATAGTGACCGTGAACGAGGCATTATGGCTTGTAAAGACCCAGTTTGTACGTTAACTGAATATTATCAATAACAAACTACAGTTTTTCCAAAATATAAATTTAAATTTAAAACAGCCAACTTAACGGTGTCTTTGTTTAATTTATACGTTAACTAAACACAAGTGTCTGCATATTATTTTGATCTTAAATATCTATTACTTACAGTCGTTTAGCAGTCAACGTTAGCTAAACCACAATCTAATACGTTTTAACAACTATACATACGTGTGTGTGTCCAAACAGTAAACACAACACTTTCTTTTTACGCACTTAACTTTAAAAGCCACAATCACAAAAAGCACTAAACATAAGAAAAACACCAGTTTTGTAGGTGTATCCCGCCGCTGCACTATTAAAAACGGGCCGGATGCAAATTAAAACGAAAATACGCTTGCTATCGAATACGTGTATTCTAACAACATTGCCTGACATCGACTGCCTTTTTAAAAACAAAGATATGTTCACTATGTCTAAATTAACTTATATTAAGAAACTGCCAATACAGCACTCTTCGGGGAATTCATATCAGCCGCCACGATCTGTCTTGTGTGATTTCGTTTACTTGCTTACGTAGCCTTTTGAATGTTGTTTTCATATTTTTATTGCTTTCCGTGTGTAAACGGGTCCGGACAAGTGAAACTTATTAGTTTATAATGAAGTGGGATGTAAGTGAGATAATTTCATTTTTAAACATTTACCAAAAATACTAAACTGTGTGGAACCTAAAGAACACATGAATAAATTAAAACGAGATAACTCATTTGAAACACTATTAAAGGAATTACAAGAAATCGGATTTGAAAACATTGACATTTACAACAACTTTAACGGGAGCACGTACTACGGCACTCGAAGCCATTTTCTTTTATACTACTGAGTAAGTAAACTTGAAAATATGTGAACACAAAACAACAACGAAGTTTAGTAGCGGCTAGTACTGTCCGCCAGCAAACTTGCCAAGTGTAAACGTAGGTTAGGGCTGTTGTGTGGCTGAAAGGTTTTTGCTTCCTCACGTTATTTTTAATTTTTACTTAGTCAGGTACCTATTAAAATTATCTTGTACGTTTTATTTTGTGTTTCATAATGTAATAAATTAAAATATACACCCGACGACAAATAAAATGTAATGAAAATTAGTGAAAATGTAATGAAAATATCTGATTAACAGTCTAAACGTCCTTAAAGAAAGGTCTTGTGAATTAGATGTACAATTTTATTGGCCACGACTATAACTGTTAAAAAATACTTTATTTTGTTTACATGAAAGCTTACTATCAAGTTAAAGAAAAATACTGTCTTTGGTGTCTTTCCTGAAAAGCAGATATTTTTTAAGAAAGAAATTTGTCTGTTTTGGCTCGTAGTTTATTAACTCTAATTTACCTGCCACATATTTTTCCATAAAGTCGACGAAAACTTCTTGCTAGGACGTCTCCTGTTGTGGATAGATAAAGCAGCATTAATGGAATACCGACGAGGGCGTATATTATTGTTACTAATTTTCCCCATGACGTTCTAGGTGCAACTGATCCATAACCTGTAATAAATAAAATTATTATTAGTTTGTATTATTATTGTTATTATTTTATTAAAAGTAAATACAATGGGATTTATTTATAACACAATAGGATATATTAGTTGTATTTTTAACAACTATTGACTAAAGTTTATCGATATCTAGGCAAAATGGATGAAAATTTTGGTATATCTAGGTCGTTTTGGCAAATATTTACTACTACGTCAAGCTGAGTTTGGGCCCATTGAAGTCGTTATAGGCTTTAATATGTTGTTAGAGGATTCCAACACAAATTTAAAAATACTGCGTCATTGTACTAACTTTTAATGTAAACATATTAAAAAACACAAATTATGATCAAAGAGTACAGTTTTGACATTTATAACGGCAAGGAGTGTGCTTTATCTAACCATTTGCGCGATATTTTCATTTCCTAACTAGTAAGGAAGTCCTGAAAAGATGATAATTCTTGGCGTAGTGTAACCATAAAAAAACAGATAAATTTATAATATATTTTATGGCATGACATTACAAAAGTTCGGTTATTTTTATTGACAGATGAGCAGGATATATTATGATAACTGATATACATTTTGGGGAGATACATTTTCTGTAGGGTCCATCAATAAATCAAAATCACTGGTCAAATGATTTGACCTCATAAGAAACAAGTTATTTTTCCTTTAATTGTTAAAATAAACTTTTTCCAAAAGTTATATAATTATTTTGGCGAAACCCAGAAACATAGTTGAGTTGTTTTAAATCTGATTACTACAGTCCCTGCCTTATTAGGCCAATCATTAGAGCAAAAAAAGTCATATATTGACAAAAAGACTAGTAGAAAACCACCTATGCCATCATTTAAAAGATAGTCCGTAGATGTATTCTGATGTGTTTTCGACTAGCAACTCTCATTAATTAATTTGTTATTAACAATTTAGTGCAAAAAACGCTTTTTTTTGGGTTTTTGCTTATAAAACGAAAACTACTCGAACAATTTCAATTCCGTAAATGGAAAAGTTGTAGAGAATTAAATTACGAAGAAAATGAGAGGTGGAGCGATCCGATCGGTTGATTAGAACCGAAGAAAATCCGGAAAAAGCGGAAAATTCAGCTTTATTTTCAAAAATTCATAACTTTTCCATTTATGAAGATCTGAAATTTGGCACAGAAGTAGATAATTATTTCAACTTTAAGTGTGCGCAAGACAGGTGCTGTCGGACCATTAGTTTTTGCGCAAGTGCAATTTCAATTTTTTTATGCATTTTTTTGCCGGGAGCCTGCTTGCGTTAAAAATGGTCCTATTTTAATTCTAATACCGGTTTTCAAAACTAGAACTAAAATACTATAACTCGTATATCCCAAGTTTTCATTAAAATACAGCGAAATGGATGAAACATGCACTTGAACATCCGTGTAAATGGCCTTGGGCGCGCGAGCGAGCGAGTGGTGGGGGAAGGAGGGGAAGCGTACATATTATATAGACATACAGGCGCGCCGCGCATCTTTTCACTGGATTTTCTCAGCGACTACCGCACCTTTTTGGAAGATTCTTTGTTTGATTTAGGGGTTATTGAATATGAGGAATCTGATCCTCTATTCAGATTCCACGAATAATTCAAGATAAAGCTGCTATTCCACCTTCTTGAGTAACATTCTTATATTTCTATTCTATAAATAAACGAGCAGGAAGGTTGTTAATTTAAACACATAAATATAATATTTTTCCGTGACGGGAAAACGTTTGACATTTTATTTCTGTTGACAGGTAACAAAATGTCACTTTATATGAAATTACTTTTTTCCCCGGGAAAAAAGTGAGTACTTTTTTCCCGGATATATATATATATATATATATATATATATATATATATATATATATATATATATATATATATATATATATATATATACATAAGTAGAGGTAGATATTTAAATTTAAAATATTTTATTATACAAAAGTTACATTTCCTTTCAGACATTTTTTAACTGTATATTATTCAAAATAACTACTAAACAACCACTAAGTTTGCAATTTTTAAATCAAATCACAGAATTAAAATGACAGATGTTTGATTGCTTTATAGGTTTCCTTAGCAACGCAGGTCTAATTGTCGCTATAAGACAATAGCCCACCAGTTTAAACATTCAAATTTCATATCGATAATTTTCTGACTTTAATATATTGTAATAATAGGTTTTTTCCTTGGTTTTTTCAATATTAAATCGTCGTGTTTTCCGTCGCAGAAAAACATAGTGTAATATACACGGGAAAAATATTAGATTTTAGCTCTCGGTTTTTTGTCTCCCTCCGCTTCGCGTCGAGAGACAACACAACCTCGAGCTAAAATTTAAAACTTTTTTCCCCTTGTATAATAAATAACTATTTTTTTTTCACAAAAGTGTTTTATTAATATGATTAAAAATAGATGATAAACAACATGAACATATTATTGCGCCGAATACATTAGTTATAAAATTCGCCTTCTTTTCGGAAGGTCCGCATAGTTTATTTCATTTTCTTCGATCTGCTCGCTATCTATTAAACTATCAAAGTCAGAATCATCGTCGGATGCAGATTGATCAATCAGATCGAAAAGTACAACTCACAGCTCCGAACGCTCTGTAGCATCTAACCGTTGGCGTCGCTTTCTCTTCTATTCGTTTGAATCCCAAGGCAACAGCTGTACCCATACCACCGAACAATAGAAGAGAGAGGGAGGGGGCGCATTAGACGGTTACACAGCTATTCAAAATTTAAGCGTGCTATAGCTATATATATGTCTCGTCTCTTCTAATCCTTAGACCACTCCGAAATCCAGAATAGTAGCTTTATCTTGAATTATTCGTGGAATCTGAATAGAGAATCAGAGTCCTCGCATTCGGTAACCCCAAAATCAAAAAAAGAATCTTCCAAAAAGCTGCAGTAGTCGCTGAGAAAAGCCAATGAAAAGATGCGATGCTCCGCGCGGCCCGCCCGTATGTCTATACATGTACGCTTCCCCTCCTACCCCCACCACTCGCTCGCGCGCCCAAGGCCATTTACACCGATGTTCAAGTGCATGTTTCATCCATTTCGCTGTATTTTAATGAAAACTTGGGATATAAGATTTATAGTATTTTACTTCTAGTTTTGAAAACCGGTATTACGCAAGCAGGCTCCCGGCAAAAAAATGCATAAAAAAATTGAAATTGCACTTGCGCAAAAACTAATGGTCCGACAGCACCTGCCTTGCGCACACTTAAAGTTGATATAATTATCTACTTCTGTACCAAATTTCAGCTCTTAATCTTCATAAATGGAAAAGTTATGAATTTTTCAAAATTAAGCTCAATTTTCCGATTTTTCCGGATTTTCTTTGGTTCTAATCAACCGATTGGATCGCTCCACATCTTATTTTCTTCGTAATTTAATTCTCTACAACTTTTCCATTTACGGAATTGAAATTCTTCGAGTAGTTATCGTTTTATAACCCAAAAACCAAAAAAAAAAACGTTTTTTGCACTAAAATGTTAATAACAAAGTAATTAATGAGAGTTGCGAGTCGAAAACACATCAGAATATACCTATGGATTGTCTTTCAAATGATGGCACAGGGGGTTTTCTACTAGTCTTTTCTTCACACAAAAAGCTCTAATGATTGGCCTATATTGGGCCAAGCGACTGCTAACTCTGCCGCGGAGAGTGGTGTGGATAAACAAAACGGCTGATATACAAAAAACAGGAAACTTAAAAGCCTAGACAAATAAAACAACTTGCTTCTGGAAAAATTTTGATTTAATAATTTAAATTCGCCCTCTTCTGTATTAGCATCGTGGTGCTAGACTCATCATTTTCGTAAAGAAACAAATGAAATAAAATGCAAACTGTTGATAATTGACAGAGTGAAATTACGTAATTTCAAAATATGGCTTTGCTCCAGAGTACAATACCAATTCCTACTGTTTGTGTCCGATAGGTGTGCGTTTAAAAGCGAATGGTAAAGTTAAGTTAGGTTAGGATTAATTTTTAAACTGAAGGATAACGTTTGCATTGTCTTATAATAATTTAAAGCTAAATTATGATTATCGTGATGCTAAAATCACTGTGGAATAGCCTTAATAAGCTACTATAGTCGAATATTAACGTAAGTGTATAAGTAAGGGAGGGAACAAGCCTCTTTACTCATTGCTTTGCTGGTGATTTAAACTTATATTTACAGACCCAACTGTACATAATATCTGTCATAACCAATATAAGCAATTTTACATATTAAAGAAATAATAAAACAACTGGGGCATAGGTTGCAACGTGAATGAAACCGGTAATTCAACTAGTGAAGGCCTAGGACCTTGAGTTATTTTACACAATAATTGTCATAATAAAACGGCACAGATACAGCAAACCTGACTTTCGCAGTGCCAAAATGGTGTAGAGGGTTGAGGTGCTCCGAGTATCCAGGCAGTGAGGTGAGTGGAGGCTTGCCTGGGGCTGAACGATGCAGGCTGCCTGGAACTTGGATGGCGCCACCAGGGCGAGCACACTCTGTGAATGTCAAAGTAGTGGTCCCTCATGACCATAGTGCAAGAACTCCAAAAGGGAAAGTAACAAACGGGGACAAATATTAAGCTCTGTAACAAAACCCAGCTTGGGTTTGCGTGGGTTAGTATTTATAGATCAAATCTAAGTAATACTTGTAGAAATCACATATAACAACAGGTATTTGAAATTGAAACTTCCCCGGGATGATATGTGGCCTCTTCTTTAGCAAAAAAAATTGAGATTTGCCCATAAAACTGAAACAAATCTAGACAGCCCACTGTAAAGAGGCATATTACGACCAAAATTACAAGTAAGGTCATCAAAATTCATAGAATATCAGCAAAAAAAAAACTGCTGCTAGTAGCCAGAATGCGACACTGCAAACAGACTTTTCTAAAAAAATGACAACTCAACGTCATGAAAAAGGCGGTAAGTTTCTGTCTTGCAAAAGCCTAGGGAATTTTAATTTTAAGAAATGCGACATCTGACTGAATTGTTTATACTTCCAAAACATAAAAATATAATTTTTAATTAATGTTATTGAAGGTATTAAAATTTAGGACATAAGCAGTTTCAAGAGTTAAATATGCCTAAAACATTGCCTTCTAAGGCACATCCTATACCCGTAACTAATTTTTTCTAACCTTTTAATTTTAGGTCTCGATAAATAAAAAGAACGCACCTAAATAAGGCCTAGCAAGTTTTATAAAAGTTCGAAACGATAAGAACTGAAGAACAGCTCAAAATAAGAAGATGGAGTCAGATACAAGGTGTAACGGTGACTATTGACTGACTAGCTTACGGTTTTCCTTGAAGAAGTAGCAGGTATGTTTGGACTTTGCAACAATCAATTAGAGAGTCTACCAGTTTATAATTCTCAACCAAATAACAAATCTAAAATTATTTTATACTTTTAGGGTGGCTCCAGGGACGGCAATTATTAAAAAGATTTATGATGATAAGTTGATATGGAGAAATAGATTAAAATATAACTTAGAAGAGGCAAAATCAATCCTGTAAAATACAATGACATTGGTGCCGGCGGAAAGATTGTTGCGGCGCCGCGCACCGTCTCTCTCGAGCCTTGTGTGACTTCATTAAAAACGAGTGGTTAACTAAAAGTTTTCCCTCCGCCGCGCGCCGGCACCAACGTCATTGTTAAAGCAGTGCAAAACCCTGCAATGTCAGCTGCGGGGCAAATGGAAAAGTTTGGGAAAGTAGGGGAGTAGGGTACGAGCCACAAATGTACAAAATAAATAAAAGTAGCTCTAGCCATAATTCTTATGGTTAAATATAGTCAAGCGCTCTAAACAGTGCGAATAAGGCTTGTCAAAGTTGGCACGTTTGAAGTTTCCGCTCTTGGGTAAAAGAAAGTCGTCTACTATGTATGTGAAAAGAGAATATCATATGGCGACTTAAACGTCATCATATGATATTCAAATTAACACCTTCCGGCTTAATTTACTAGGAAGGCGATTTTACTATTGTGCGACTTTCACTTTGTGAGTGTGTAACCGACTTTATCTTTACACCTGGGGATGGCGCTGGTAGAATAAATGACAGTGCGACAGGTACGTCAGATAGGCGGGACATGCATACGGCGCTATAAGCTTATACAAGTGTAAATTTTGATATTGCCTCGCCCCATGTATTAAGTATTTCCAAATTCGTTTTACCTTTGTGAAATTCTATACTATCTGTTTCATCCCCAGACATTGAGATATACCATTTCGTGAGTTGAAAGAGTGGGTTGTTTAGCGTTCAGTACGGGGCACTTTGTCGCCTGTCATGTTTAACAATTTTAGTGAAGGCGCGAATTCTATGTTTGGATTGCCAGTAAAGCGTCCCCTATCTCCGGATTTGACGTACCTCAGGTTTGTTAATATTACTGAAGGCGCGATAAGCCAGACACTTTATGAGATTAAAGTGCATGGAAAAAATGAAATGCGATACGACAGTTCTTGAGATAGGCGATAAGGGAGGGCATACTCTTACAGAAAGAATAAACACCAAAAAGAACAAAATGCAGAATAACATTAGCAGAACTATGCTTTATCAGAATGTAACTTTTTCATAATTTACATTTATCAGAAAAAACAATACCTCGAATTAACAATAACAGAATTAACTTCAACATAACTGAAAAATAGCAGAAATAACACAGACAGATTGAATTTTAGGCAGAAAGAACATCAACATAACCAAACTTTTGCAGAACCCAACAAAAGCAGAATGATAATTTGACAGAACGAGCTTTAACAGAACCGAACAAATTTCGAAACTTCTTACGTCAGAAGCCACACGCTTCGACTTCATGTAGTGCAACGTTGTCACGTTTATGTGGTATTTTTCATACCTATAGACGAGATGGTTTAGTATTTATTATTATAGGTAGGTACTGTGGCAAGCAGTTAATTTTATAGAAGTGTCAATTATAGTAAACTAACAAAAAATAATTAAATACAATTTGAAATAAATACTCGATAGGTTTGTTCGTTGGTCTTGCACGAACCTGCACTAACCCGCACTGATTTTCTCTAGTAAAAGTATAGAGTTACAGTTTCGTGCAATACAAACGAAGAGACCTAACAACGTCAAATTTTTTAATGATTATTTTTTTAAACATGTTATCTACTTTAAATACATTATAGGATTTCGATTTCCTTTGTTAGGATCATGAAAATATATTTTCATCGGTCGCTCGCAGTAAAAGCGGTGGACTATTGCTTTTGATCATATCTGGATAGCGTTATTTGAAAAGGAACCAAGCGACAAATTTTAATTATTTGAGTTATTGGCGCTAAGCGACTCCTGAAACCCTAAATTAGATATTCGAAAAAGACTCAAGCGCCAGAATGTTAACAGAGCCCTCTGTTGACGAGAGGACCAAGCGACAACAAAGAAATACTGGAATGCGAATTTATCGAAAAGGAACCAAGAGACGTCACTTGGTTCCTTTTCTAGTTTTACGTACGTTATGTCGTGCTGTTTTTTTTATGAACAATTTTACGTTAATAAACGCATCCTGTGCAAGAATCAATTTAAAAAATGGGCGACAGAGCTAAGAAAATACTATCCTTGACTTTGGAAAATTCCATGGTTCTTTTACTGTAAATTTTCAAATAGAACCAACCGCCAAAAAAATCAAAACTCCAGCTTTAACTACGGAATTTTTCTTTTACTTATTGCCAAAAAGTTAAGCAAGGTATATACTACCAAACGTGACTTAAGCATTTTTGTCATTTATAATGTAATATTTTTAACCAAAGCGAATCTTTACACCTTATTTACTCGAAAATGTTAAAACGTCGCCGTCGCGTCGCTTGGTTCCTTTTCGAATAACACTATCCTCTGTGCTTTGTTTGTCTATGCGCTAAATTATTTTGTAGCTGTCCTTATTCAATTAAATTTTTTTTACAATTCAAAATATGCTTTATTGTTCAAGGTATGACTCATTGATAGTGTTCTGTGTAAAAAATTACAAATAACAAGAAAAATAACAGGTACAAAACGCAGTCGTCAATATTACAAAATAAAATCGACAAAACAGCTAATTATTTTAATAACTATGTATGTATATGCATTTCAGAGCATTTTTTTAAAAGTTTAAATAGAGGCTATTTTTCACACAAATTATTTTACCCCTATATGTATGTGTTTGTAGGAGATCATTTTAAGCGTGTTTACCAAAAATCGCGAAATTATTTTAAGTAACATAGATTTTAAAAAATAATTTTTTAATAAGGTTGTTTTTGTTTTTATGGCGTCATTTTTATGCGTGTGTACTAAGAATCGCATATTTTAAAGCAACTTTTTGCCAAAAAGTTAATGGCTGACCGTTAGGGCTATTTTTCATACCTATTAGGCGCGGCCCGTGAGATTTTTTTTGAGGTGGGTCAAATTTTGTGGGCAACCACTGTTCTTTAGGATGAATTTTAATTCTGATATTGTCTTTTCTGTGTTTTTACTTTCTGATTATGTTTTTTCTGTCGATGTATATGGACTCGGCGATAATAAGTCAATACTTATACACAACATTATACCTACTTACCTTACAGATATTTAAGATTATTCCGCGTAAACACTTTAGGATTTGGTGTAAGGTTAGCAAACAGGAAACTTTTCTGCCATTTCTTTAAGGTTTCGTTTTTCTGACACCGTGCGCCAATGCCCTGTATTAGCTAAATCGGTATCTAAGGTCTAAAATGTTTGAAAACCTTTCACAAATTTTTATACCAATGCTGTTGTAAAAAATAATAATCCTCTGCGCGACACACAGTACCTAGATTTCCCCTACCAAATTACATCGTAATTGACGCACTAGTAAACAACCTCCGCGGATCTATCCCTCTTCTTCTTTTGACACATACCCAACGAAAAGGGAATTACGCTTGCTTCTTTCAAACCCGAACGGGAAGCACCATAGCAACCAGCTGTATGCCCCGAGCAGAGAAAAATAAGACAGAGAGAATAATATCTCTTCTTCCCGCCAGCTCGATAAAGCGGTGGCCTTCAAACGGCAACATCCCGAGATTGGCGCGTGTGATTCTCACAATACATCCCGACATTAGCCAGTGCGGTAGCAACACGGCAAGCAGAGAGAGTTTTCTGCGGCACGTCTCAATACTCACTCTCACTGTGCTTTATAATAACCCAAAATCTGCATCGCACGCCCATGGCAGCTTATTTCGACGTCGGTGTGGAGGTCATCGAAAGCAAATCGTATTTATGAATGAAATCCGTACGAGATATTATTCTCTCTATCGTATTTTTCTCTGCCCCGAGGCTTGGCGCTGTGTTGCCGATTTGCTCAATCTTCCCTATTAAGTCAGAGGAGACCGCCCAGCCGCTGACATGAAAGTGCGAAATTATTTTACAATTATTTTAAATGCAAATTATAAAGCCGTATGATTGACGGAACGCTTTATACTTTTTAAACTATAGCGATTTTCAGTGGTCTTAGGGATTTTACGCTAATTGTAATCAAAGTGTAAGAGCACTCTTGGCAACACGGTGTCCCGCCACTGCATTCACAAAATTTCGCAGAGCTCTAGTCGTTGTACTTTACACGATTGATTTGCCTCTATTTACCTTATACTTAAGGACTAAAATAAACGAAATTTTAAATTAGAAAATACATTTTATTCATGTAGCCATAGACGACGGGGTAAGTTTTAAACTTTTATATACAGTCGGGAGATAAATTATTAGTCCACTCAAAAAATTTAAAAAAAATTGGGATAAAATTGAAACTACTTAAGTTTATTTGCTTTCCATTACAAAAATAACAACTATTCATGTACTAAAAACTGTAATATAAAGTCCAACCTAGACAATGCCTTTCAAAAATAAAACATAATTTCTTAAAAACCAAGGGAGAAAAATTATTCGTCCGCCAACATTTTTTTCGAAATTCGTCCAAACATGCCAAAACTAACAACGTGTGGGGTACCCTTTTGATTTTATAATTTGTTGTAACCTGTTAGGCATTGACTCTACCAGTTTTATAACAAAACCTACTTCAATTTTTGACCATTCTTCTTGACATCTTGCTTTTAACGCCCCGTTGTTGGAAATTTTATGTTCTTTCACCCTTTCTTTGGGTTCCAACCATAGATGTTCATTCGGGTTAACGTGTAGGGATTGCGGTGTCGTTTCTAACACTCTTGGTGCGCTCTACAGTATCCACTCTTTAACGACCCGCGCTGTATGCTTTGGATGTTGTCTTGTTGAAATAAGAAATTGTCTCCAAATCACATTTTATCCGCGCTTTGTCTTAAATTCTTTTTTAAAATGTCCACGTAGACGAATCGATCCATAGTTTCCTCAATAAAATGGAGGTGGCCCACTCCATGCCATGACATACACCCCCAGATTAGAATGGAACCCCATCCGTGCTTTACCGATGGAATTAAATTTTTAGGTTTGTAGGCGTCCCCGCGCTTTCTGTAAACCAAAACCTTTTTTTACTTTACCAAACAACTCAATTTTTATTTCGTCAGTATATATGATGTTTTTACAGACTCAGTATTTTTGTCAAAATGCCTCTGAGCAAAATCGAGATGCTTCTTCTCATTTTTATTATTTACTAATGGTATCTTTCGACGAACTCGAGCCTGTATACCTTGGCTTCTTAAAACTGTTCTTATTATTGTTACATGTATAACCTTTTTGTAATCATTGGCTTAACTTTTCACTGTATCTGTCGCAGTAGCTTGCGGATTTTCACCAACTTTTCTTAGTATTTCTTGTTTCTCTCAACAAGTCAGTACTTTTTCTTCCTCTCCCTGACAAGGTTTTTGTTATATAATTGAATTGTTTCATATTTTTTTATAATATATTCAACTGTTGGCCGGCTTCTTCCAACAATTTTTCTTATGTTTCTTTGAGATTTTCCTTCTTGATATAATTTATTATCAAATATCTGATTTTTGAGGCACTTCTGATGATTTGCCACAAATTTTGAAAATTTACTGTATTCTTTAGACCATGGAGTATCAAACTGCTACGAAAAATAATTTAGAATCTTAGGAATTTTTATCAGTATAAGAACAGATAAATACATTCTATGTACCTACAACTTTAATTTTTTTTTTTGGAAGTGGACGAATAATTTCGCTGGCCGATATTTTATCAAATTATCTTTCTTTCGTCTTTTTTGTCCAAGGGATCCTGATAACTATGAAGAGTTATTGTTATTTATATTCTCGGGAAAAGAGTTATCTGTGAATTTGTTTTTAAAATTTTACTTAATTTAATGTAGAAGTTACAAATGGACGAATAATAAATCTCCCGACTGTATAGCAAAACTCGACTGGGGAGCAAATTAAAACTGTAATATGTTGTTTATAACTTCATTTTAGTTTATTTTTTAGAGTTACTTGAAAGAATGAATGCTAAAAAACGTTTTGAGTTAAATCTTCTACTGCTGACGTTTCTGGGTATGTAGAAAGAAAACTTATAGAATACGTATTTTCCATGTATGTATTTAATCAATTCGTCTGCCATAATATTCGACTGGGTATTTTGGTCTTCAACAAACATACGCTGGGATTCTACTAAACATGAGTCGAGTGCAGAATTCTTGTTTTGATACATTGTTACTTACTTACTACTATGTTTACTATGTATACAGTGTTTAGCTAGTAAAATTTTGGTTTTGTTGTTTCATTATTATTAGACTTCAAGCGTAGTTTAGTATAAGAAGAGCAAAAGTTGGGCTTTTCACTTTTCAGTTCACAAAGCCACGAACATTTTTCTCATAGTTTCTTTGATGTATTTATTATTATTAGTTCGCTTTTTATAATGTTAATAACTCTATTCTTTCTTTTTTTGATAATATATCCCCCTACTAACTCTATCCAAATAATACATATTCATACCACGATTAAAGACTTAAATATAAACAACATGTTTGTTCGTAATATTCGTAGAGTATTAATAAAATAAGCCGAGGGGTCAGCTTAAATTTTAATTTTGCTTCGAGCCCTGCTTACATGGCAGTTAATATTTAACATATGACTCTTTATAACCTCTGTTGTGGCACGAAATCTCGTTTTAATTGATTTTTGCAATGGAAAACAATAACCGCCGATGGAGCTGCTCTGGGGCAAAAAAGCGAATAATTATTATTGTTATATGCAACCGCTAAAATATAAATCCGGATATTTTTTCTATTGTGAAGAAACGTCAAAATGTGATTGGCATATTTGTTTTGGTTTAATGATTTTACAATATTAGTTTGCTGGCAGTAAATTCTAAAAAATTAAGAGACATTAAAAGAGACAGTTGTTACGGCACATTTGACTTATATTCTTTTATAAAGATGGTCAATAATTTCATATTTTGTATTGTCAACTGTTTTCTTCTTAATTTCCAATACTCTTTGATCCCCTGCTGGTTAGCAGTTCTTTTTCTGAGAATAATATCAAAATTTTGTCGGCCAAATTACCATCGGGTTTCTATATAGAATTAGCATAACGTGTCAAGTGAACGTTTAAGTTGACAACTGTTAGAATAACACCACTACGCAAATTTTGCACCATAAATTTATTTTTCCAGGAAATTTTTAAAAATGGGATTTAAATATAAGTTGTTATTAATACGTCTCAAATCATTTTTGCGACATGTTCAGAAAAAAACTTTACGTAAAAGATAAAAACATCCCAGAAATGGCAGAATAACATTTAAAAACGCGACTTAATAGTACTGGTCGAAATTTTCTTCCAGTTTAGTTAGATTTAGACAAGTTCACGTAGCATTGTTGATAAGTCGCCATTAAAAACTTATGTTGTTCTACTATTCTGCAATTTGCTTGGTTCCTAAAAAATGTTTATCTTGGAAGTTGTGGCTAACATCAATTTAGTTCTATCATTGTGAAAAATACATACTTAAATAACCCTTTTCTTTACAAGTTTGCGAAAAAATTCATTGTTGCCTTATCTTGATTCTTGCCAACTAAAACCCTTAGATGTCAAATTAAATCGGTCTTATCAAAAGGAAATGTGGCCGCAATTTTTAACTTTAGAATAACACATATAAACGGAAACATCACCCAGGCAGGTCCAAACGTAGCTAAAAGGTCCCAATTTAAAACCACATCAAATCCTAAATCCCATTTTTTTATATCTAAGACATCACACGTAGACTTCAAGCCTAAGTACTAGCGTACCGTGGGTGTCTGAAGAGAAAGGAAATGTATTCTATTGACACAGAATTTGAAGGATTGGAGGTTGGGACGGGAAGGGAAAACATCTGCAGGCAATTTGTTCCATAATCTGGAGACCCTAAGTATGAATGTGCGAGAGAAGTGGTCTGTTCTAGGCTTTTGTAGCTGGACAGTAAAGGGATGCATACGTAACGCGCCTCTTGTTGTTCTGTTGGGGACATTCAAGGGGGGAATAATACCGGCTAGTTCTTCAGAGCAAAATCCGTGGAAGTAGCGGTAGAAAAGGGATAAATCCCCTACAGCGCGGCGATGAGCGGGAGAAGGGAGTTTTCTCGTGAGGGCTGGGTCATTGATAAGTCGATTGGCTCTCTTTTGGATAGAATCAAGGATCTTAAGTGTCGAAGGTGATGCCGCTCCCCAGATGTGGGAGCAGTACTCTAGGTTAGGTCTTATTTGGGAAACATAGAGAGTGTATAAGTTGGAAGGGGAGTAGTATTTTCTGGCTCGAAAGAGAAAACCAAGCTTTTTAGCTGCCGATGTACTGAAGTAATGTGTTTGTGCCAGCTGAGATCATGTTCGAAAGCGACGCCAACGAGATCGAATGATTCGTTGTCTTGTAGGGATTGGCCATTCATGTGGATGGGGTAAGCGTTGCCAGATTTTTTGCGCGAGAGGGAGCAAGACTGGGTTTTGGAGGCGTTGAACTGAACAAGGTTCTTGGCACCCCAGTCTAAGATTAATTGGAGATCTTGGGAAAGGGATAGGTAGATAGATCTGCGTCTGTTATCCAATATTATCCGTCTATTATCCAACTCCTGGTTCCATTTGTGAGCCTGAGGATTCAAGTTAAAATTGCCTCTAGAAATGTGTTCTTAATCGTTCAAAACTGAAAAGTTCAGCCTAATTTTGATTCACTTAATAGGTTAGTTGATTCTGAACCTTATTTTAAATTTTAATTAGCCTAATAATGACGGTATGTAATAACTAAAGAACGGAAAAATCATACGAGCTCGTATGAGCCTCACGGGCGGCGGGGCGCACAGTGGCCAATTCTTTACATTTAATCGTTCAAAACCTTAAAGTT
This sequence comes from Philopedon plagiatum, assembly GCA_963971165.1. Taxonomy (NCBI): domain Eukaryota; kingdom Metazoa; phylum Arthropoda; class Insecta; order Coleoptera; family Curculionidae; genus Philopedon; species Philopedon plagiatum. Next base: position 71,958,749 of record OZ020193.1, read on the forward strand.
GGTATGTGTTGATTCAAAACAATTAATCTATAATATAATAGCCAGTACACCAAAACCCGAAAAAATTGTAACAATTTCATTTTTGGCGCAAAACGTAAAGTGAGACAACGTCGTGTATACGCAGAGTTTACTCATAACTTTAAAACGCACGATAATTCCTGTTAAACTACTTTTGTCTATACAGGTGGTTGTTGTCAATCAATAGGGTTGTTGAAAATTATTAATACATGGGTCAAAATAGTAAGGTATGTTGCTTTAAATATAATATACTGTTTATATTTTTCTATCTTGTATGTTGCTTTACCATAGGTAACAGAACCGAGACTTTATGTTCAAATTTTTTTCTAAATGTGAAATTGCCTAAACAATTAATAAAAAGGTTCACATAGGTTCACTTTCTTTGTGTATTATTTGATGAATATAGGTGTTCACCTATACAGAAAATGATATTTTAATGTGTGCAGAGCTGAGCTTTTTATAAAATTCTTGTTTTTAAGAAAATTTAATTTCTCGAAATGAGCTCTTCGATATACTTAAACAAACTGGCAAAATAAATCCGTGTACATAACACAGTCGAATATTATTTGATTATGTGTGGCCAAAAATACAAGGATCGAATAATTTTAAGTGTGATACAGTCCAGACTACGATTAAACAATTTACTTTTTAGAAGATGGAGACTCAACCGATTTAGGTTTAAAGAAAAGAATGTTGAATGGCTTACCGTACACAAGATTCTTGTACATGGAGCCCGACCTAATAGAGTCAATGATACTACCTATAGGACAATTGTCCGAAGACGCCCTTGAAGCTCAGCATAAAGATTATCGGTACTTTTGAGAACATAATACTTCACGAAGAGACACAAATGAAGATCTTCTAAAATTCATGCTTATTTCCTCCAATCCTGTAATTTCTTGTTTACGAAATCTTCCAGTTGCAAGCAGAAAAAAGCTGAATAAGGTGGTTCTTTCTTTAATAACCCGATATTCTCATAAGACCATCTTCGCGACATGCTAGTAATGTCTCTGCAATTAGCAATTAGTTGCTATTTTTTGGATCTGTTTTGTTCGTTTTTGATCTTAATAAAAATATGACTCATGCTATGTTTTTGGTGTTACATAATATTTTTTCTTATTTTCTCATTTATTTTGCTAATAACAGCAAAATAACCACATATATTAGGTTTGGAACATCCAAATTATAATATCTGAATTTTGAACGCTTAAATGCCAATAATTGGCCACTGTGGGGCGGCGTGAAAATATTTTTGTGTAATGTAAAATGAAAGCAAATCTAGATTTTATTATAATTTATTGGCATTACGTGATATAATTAGCATTTTTTCAAAGTTCGCTTCAGTAAAACGCCTTCGTTTATAATTAAGAATATCTGTAAGTCTAGAAAAGCTTCTTTCGACGTCATAACTTGTAACAGGGGCGAAACGGAAAGATTTATACAAGTCAGTAATTTTAGTTTTCAATGTTTCAAAAATATTTGATATTTCTGAAAATCCTGGATTTCTTTCTAAGATTTTTGGTATATGCACTTTTAATTTTCACCAATTTCGATAGGATTTGCTTTGAGCTTGTCTATGGTTGTCTGAAATAAATTAAAAGAAGTCAAAAAGAGGAAGGTTTTGTGTCTCCAACTGTTCAATTACACCGGGAAGATATCCAAAATTTTCAGAAATAAACTTATTTATAAGCGTCAGTGCACTTATAACTTCTTTACTTCTTGTTACACTCAAAGCATCTTCTTTTAGACTGTCATTCTGTCATCAACATTTTTAACTAAGTCGTAATTTGTATGGTAATATATAACGGCAGTTAACCATGTTCCCCACCCTGTAATAACAGGTTGTGGGGGCAATGGGACATTAGGGCACATTTCTTTATATTTGTTTTTCGCGCTGGTGGTTTAAGAAAAACTTTTTTTACCTGACTAACCAAAGTATCAATAATTGGATAGAAGTCACGTATCAGTTCACATATTCTATGCAAGGCATGGGCTAGACATGTAAAGTGCATCAAATTTGGAAAATGTTCTTTTAACTGTCTTCCTGCTTTTAGCATATATGCCGCACTATCCGGGTGTCCGGTGGCCGAGTTGGTACGGCGTCAGCTTCGCAACCGAGAGGCAGGCCCGCGCCGTACATAAGGGCAAAGTCGTGTGGTGCACGACGGCGCCGAAGGCGCCGAAAAGCCTTAAAACTCAAAAGTAAAAAAAAGATAAACCAACAAACAACATTGCCAAAACAAAATTTATAATGATAAAAAAAACAGTAAGGAATTGCTAGTTATTACATTGTTTTTTATTTGTTTATTATTTTATTTTTACTCTTTGAGACGAGGGAACCGAATTTCTCGAAAATAATATATTTTCCAAATGAGAGTACGAAATAATAGCATTTATTCGATCGAATACGTAACATGATAACATGAATTGTGTAAACTCAAACAAATCTGATTTTATTCATGTTTGAGCTTGAAATTTGGCTTGCAACGAGCCAACGAGCGGACAAGCGTTTTTTTCCTGTCTGAGCTTGCAATGTACGAAACTTTATATATTAAGCGCTGCATCGGTCGCGATTTCATTTGTTGCCAGATGCTCGATCGATAATTAACTTAGCGAAGTGAAAAGGTGCATGGGGTAAAAGATATCTGTTTTTGAAAATTTAGTTTTTTGCAGTTTTACAGATTTGTGTTTTGTGTTGTGAATTAAGGTGAGTTCATCTAAAATTTATTTTTTATTTTAGATTTATTAAAATATTAAAAGCCAAAAACTTGCATCTCAAAAATCATTTTATATTTGATTATATAAACATCATTGTTATTTGAAGTAAATTTAAACAGAATAATTGATAAGCACTAATATAACTATTTATAAAAATTTATAAATTTTGAAATAAGTAATGTTGAGAAAATATTTTCGAGTTTGAGTTTGAGACGTCAAAACATTTCCATTTTTCATGAATAATTTGTCAAGTTGTTTACTTACGTACGTATTAATTTCTTTACAGTATACAGGATGTCAGAAAAAAAGAAGAAATTGTCTGGATACCAAAATTTGATGAATAAAAGAAAAAGAGAGGAAGAACTGGAAAAACATGTCAAAATTACGCATTTTTTTTCAAAACCCGAGTCTACTTTGCCAAATATTAATAACAACAATAATACAGCTGAATCCCAATATACTGAACCTGTACTTGAAACAAGTATCAGCAGCAGAGAAGAAACTGATCTAGAAAGCAAACCATCAACATCTTCAAGTTCCGCTGATAATAAGAAATCAACACCTTCAAAAATTACCAGAACGGAAAATATGAGTCAACTTTCGAAAGATGCAGCACTATGGCCAAAGAAATTACGTCCTAATAATATTCAAGAATTAGTAGAACGTGGCCCTGCTCATTATCAAAACAAAAAGGATATTTATCCGAGAGATAGTTCGGAGTCGGGGCGTAAGTTTTCCAATAGTTACTTCTTTAGAATTTTACCGAACAAAGAAAAAATTGAGCGTTTTTGGTTGTTGTATTCCGAAACAAAAAATTCACTTTACTGCTTCTGTTGTAAAATTTTTAATGACAGCGATTTGAAATCTGTTCGCCTTAGTGATGAATCTGGTTACAATGACTGGCAGCATTTAAGTGAACATTTAAACATTTATGAAAAGAGCAAGTTACATATCGAAAATGTTCTAAAATTGCTAGATCTTTCTAACCGTTTTAATAAAAATGAAATAATTGATTCTGAAATTCAAAATGTAATAAACAGAGAAACTAAATACTGGCAAGCTGTTATAGAAAGAATTTTCTACGTGATTCAGTTTTTAGGTGAGCAAAATTTAGCTTTTCGTGGAAGTAGTAATAAGTTGTTTGAGAAAAATAATGGTAACTTTTCAAAATGCATAGAAATGATTTCCAAATTCGACCCGATTATGTCAGAACATACAAAACGCTCTCAAATAAAAGATCACAAAAACTATCTTGGGGATAAAATACAAAATGAAGTAATCAACTTGATCGGTGAAAATATCAAATCCAAAATTTTAGAACTAACTAAAAAGGCAAAATATTATTCCATATTATTAGACTGCACCCCTGACTCTAGTCACCAAGAACAAATTTTAGTTTGTATAAGATTTGTTAATTTAAAGAACACGGGAATTAGTATAGAAGAACATTTTTTATTATTTTGTCCTATAGATGATGTGTCGGGTGAAGGCTTAACAAAGTTTCTTTTGTCGGCGTTAGAGAAAGAAGGCTTAAATATCAACGACATGCGGGGTCAGGGTTACGACAATGGGGCAAATATGCGTGATAGGCATAATGGTTTACAAAAAAAAATTTTGGATTTGAATCCGCGAGCTTTCTTTGTTCCTTGTTGCAATCATAGCCTAAATTTAGTCGTCAATGATGCCGCAAAATCGAATACTTTGAGCATCAATTTTTTTTCTTTAGTTCAAGAACTGTTTGTATTTTTTTCAGCTTCTACTAAACGCTGGTCAATTCTGAAATCTAATTTATCTAACGTAACAAATTTGACTTTAAAACCTTTATCGGATACTCGATGGTCTAGTAGAATAGACGCAATAACTCCTTTAAGGTATCAACTTGGGGAGGTTTATGATGATCTGTTTGAAATAAGCGAAGGAAACTTTGGAAATAACGTAAAAAATTTGGCTGCATCGTTGGCCAAAAAATTGCAAAATTTTGAGTTCATTTGCATTCTTATATTGTGGTATAATATTTTAAGTAAAGATAACATTGTTAGTAAAATTATTCAAAAACCGAACTTTGATGTTGCTCAGTGTTATAATCATTTAAATAATTTGAATAATTTTTTGAAAGCTTACCGCTCTGATAAAGGTTTTAATGATCTTTTGATTGATGCTAAAGAAATAGCATCCAGCTTAGACATAGAACCTAAATTCAAAAAACAAAGAGGTCTAAAACCGCGAAAAATAAAAAAAAACATTTTGATTATGAATGTGACGATGAACCGATCCAGGATGAAACTTTAAAGTTCAAAGTTGATTGTTTTTTTAATGCTCTAGATGTAATCATAACATCAGTGGATGAAAGATTCAAATTACTTTCTTCTTACTCTAATAATTTCGCGTTTTTATGGAATATTGATAAGTTTAAAAATTATTCTGAAAACGAACAATTAGAATTATGTCAAAAAGTAGAAAATTTATTAAATGACAAAACTCACAATGAACGAGAAATAACTGCCGCGGAACTTGTTAAAGAATTGCAATATTTACAAAGTTTTGATGAAAAAGGTATTACGTCTCCAGAAGAAACTTTAAATTATATAACAATTAACAACTTAGCGGATTCTTTTCCTAATACGAGCATAATACTTCGTATTTTATTAACAATGCCGGTTTCGGTTGCTACCGCAGAACGATCTTTTTCAAAACTCAAAATAATAAAAAATTATTTAAGATCGACCATGGGGCAAAACCGACTAAGTAATCTTGCCATCATTTCAATAGAATCGGACCAGCTAAAAGAATTAGACACCGAAGATTTAATTAAACAATTTGCAAAAATTGAAGCACGAAAAGCTCAATTCACTTAGCTAAAATATTAATAACAATACCTAATACCTCGATATTAACCTTAAAAAGGTGACATGTTGCATTATTAAAATAATATATTGTTTTGTTTTTATTTGTCGATCAGTTTCGTCCTGTGATATATAAACGAGTATTTTTATGTTTTAAATATTTTTTTTATTTCTTGTGCTTTTGTATCATATATTACATTTGAAACTAAAATACAAAAATTTTGAGTTGTAATACTGTTAGAATATATTTCTGTTTTCTATAACTTTATAATTATGTTATGTATCTCAATGAGAAAATACTTGTATGGCTTGTACTTGTAAAATATAAAAATAAATTTATGAATATACTTTTTAAAATTATTGTTCAATAGTGGATAATAATACCTAACTTAACCCGTATCTGTACTCACATATGAACGTTGAACGAATTTGGGGCGATATTTTAAATTTGCACAAGGGCGCCAAAAGTTCTAGGCGCGGGCCTGCCGAGAGGCGCGGGTTCGAATCCCGCTTCGACAATGGATAGTTTGTGATTGTTGTTGGAAGGTGGTAGAGGAATTCTTCCTCAACCGAGGTGGAACCACACATCCTCTTAAAGGGCTGGTGAAATCCCAACGGATGTTTCCAGCTCTGGATGTGTCAGTCGATTCCCCAGTACGCCCGCGGTACATAGTACTTAGACTTCGGTCTTCGTGGGCTGTCAGAAGATAAAAAAAAAACAGCAAAACAACTTTTTCAGTAATATTCGTATCTGGAAAGAGCGACTTGATACTTTCTACTGCAACTTGAGTTATTGTCTCACTATTGGTTTTAGCCAGAAATTTACTGTTGACTACAAATGAGCTTTCAGCTTCTATAGGATTTAAAGGACCTACTATAATATCAGCAACGCATCGGCCCTTGATGTCGGTGGTTTCATCGATGCTAAACCAAAACTTTTTTCCTTCAATATTGTGAGGTAATTTGTCAATGTTGTTGAATATACCTTATCCACATAACTTTTACGAAGAGTAGATTCGTCTGGTACTCTGTGGTGGCAGTATTTTTGCAAAAATTTCTTCATAGATGGATTACTTATTTTATGGAGAGGAATGTCAGCTGCAACAAAGGCTTCACACAAATCTATGCAAAACTCTGCGTGTATTACATCAGGTTGTCTAGATGCGGATCGCCCCGTATGAGATTGCATCTTCTCTAAATGCTTTTGACCTTTGACATGTCGCTCGATGTGATTTCGTTGTCGTTGTGTACAAATAAATTCAGAGTTACAAACTGTACACCAAACACCTTGTTCCCCTTCAAATAAGATAGTGGAATATGGAAGCATAAGTTTCTTGCTTGTAATCATTGCGGCTATTGTAAATGGTCACAGATAATATGGAACAAAATAATTTCAGCACACCACTAACTTGTTTACACTGAAACTGAACACAAAAATAAGTGATAATTCTATTTTATATCTCAAGAACTAATTAAATTTACAAGCAATAAACTCCACTTCAGAGTAAGAAAGGATAATTGTATGGGAATATCAATTAGGTATTTATTATTTATTGACCCTCATGCCAAAATTTGTAGGCAACCTGGTACCTGTGCAAAACATCTGTTTTTTCCTTAGCTATTGTCTAGGATCAGCCTTTCGGGCCCACAAGTAGGTACTACATAATTAAGAGATTACCAACAGGTATAGTGACCTAATTTGCAGAGAACTGTGGTTGTGCTGTGTTAAGTATATTTTCATTTCAAATACCATAATGGCGTACCTTTACTTATGCCTAGTTAATGATAGGTATGTTCGAGAAATTATTTAATCTACGTGCAAACATTCTAGCTGAGTGAGGATAACCTCGACAAAGAAATTTTCGGAGAAGACTGACACATTTTCATATATTCTGTCACATACAAATTTTGATAATTTATGTACACCTGTCAAGTTGGGTGTATTAAAACAACATTCTCAGAACATAAAAATTAACTTGTGTCGATATTGTGTAGAACTAAAAAAAAATTTAAACAATTTTGTCAATAAAAATATATCCACACAAAACATAGTTGGTACGCCCCGAGGACTCGTAGGGGATAGAAGTGCCATATGTATGCAAATAACCGCAAAATACTTTTTCCTACAATGTAACACTAACAACTAATTTTCCCACTACGGGGGACGACTATGGGTCTAGATCAGGAGTCGGCAACTGGCGAACCGCGGCGCGGTCCGGATTCGGACCACGGAACGTAGAAAACTGGACCGCTAAAAAAACGTAAGTAATTTGTAAGGACAAATACTTATCTATCTTATATTATTTTTATGGGTAAAAATAAAAATTTTAAACAAATAATATGACTTTTTATGATCTACGTTCCTTTTTGAGAAACAACAATAATTACCTGCGGTCCATTTCAAGTTTTTCTTTCTTTTTCCCAGTGGCGGTTCGTGGTTTTTGAATATGGGGGGTGCAAAACAGTTGTTAGGGGGAGGGGTGAAAAGCGCCGAATGCTAGCATGCACGATTTTTTTTCAAAACGTCATAAACACCGTTGATTTTATTTCTAAATCGGGGGTTGGACGACCCAACTTTTTGATTGCAACTTTTTCTTCAAATGGAACAGGTCTATTTTCTAAAATATACTTTACAGAATTCATATTGACAACGAAAATACCGAAAAAACAGAAAACAAAACAAACTATTTAACAGCAAAGGCAGAAAGGCTGCTGAAGTTTTGAGACCGAAGCGCGTGTACTATGCCGACCGTTGTCATAGCAACCACAGATTTATCCGCAATCTGATTGGTCATAGAGCATCGCGTCCTTCTGTGTGACATCTTCTCGCGGTTGTTCTCAAGCCGAGACCCTGTGGAAGTAAGGATTAGGTTCGCACTTGATCCACCGTTCAGATTATAACTTGGACTTTTGCCAAGGTACTCTAAACTACCTTCCAAGCAGAAACGCTGGATTATTTTATCTGTGCTTTCGCTGGCTCTGTAATTTACGTTACGAGGATAATTTGAATAGTTTTTTGGTGCTATGAGTTGCTTTAATGAAATACATATTTTATATATTTATTTTATTATTTTAGTTGGTAATTTAATTGGGGGGTGCGAGACCCTGCGCCCCCTGGCAGTAGCCGCCCCTGCTTTTTCCCCGGACCTCGATACAATTTTTCAAAGTATCCTAACCCTACTAGAAATTAGTTGCCGAATCTTGGTCTCCATGGTCACTTTGAAATAAAACATCAGAATGAGGTATTAACCACTCTAACTTCAGCTTTTTTTCGCACTCATTTTAATACTTTCTTTACTTTTTTACAAGCTTAAATAAACACTAAAGTCAGTCTACACACGAACTTAACGGCATCCTGTAGGAGATCTTTACCTCACGACACACCAAACGAATTTAGCAATTGTGTGATACTTTTAAACCCGCTACAATATTTTCTCAGTATTTGCACCGTTAGATCAAACGCCGTCGACGCCGTGGCTTGCATTGATGTACTTTGACGACAGACGTTAAATGCCTTTTCCAATTTTTATTTCGTATTTACTATGTACTATTTTATTGTTTAGTCTACTATTACCTGCATTTTTGTAAATTTACTAATATTTTTGTGTTGAGTGATCCAAATTTAATGTATAAGCTTGGCTAAAAAGTTGTAAGGCCTGTAAAAGTAGAATTTTTTATCATTACAAACGCCGCAACCGTAACCAGTTTTCTCCGATATAATAAATAATCATTTACCTGCTACCCCGTGACGTTTATGGGTTCACATGTTTACTACAATTTATTTTCTTTTGGAAAAACATTGTCAAATAGTTAATTATTAATTATGCAACTGACCCTGGCTTCTCTTGATGACTCGTCTTGGAGCGTTTTCGCACTGCACTTGCGGAGAGAGCTAGATGCACCAAAACATTGTATTTGTGCAGGTAATTATTCTTAATTACGGCAAATGTGAACTCCAGTAACAGTACAATTACATAAATTAAATGTTTCTAAATATATATGAAGTCGTCTATTTTTGGTTTATTACTAATGATATAGGAATATGAAAAATGGTAGTTTATATTTTTATTGGTGCAAGATCCTAGAATAAAAGCTATCTTATTAGTGAGTCAAAATTTGCTACAACCCGACACCCAGCGCGATGGCGTTGACAACCACGCGCGCCCTGAAAGCGATATTATTGGTGGGCGTGGGCCGTCGACCAATTGTGTCTCTTTTTAACTTCCTCAAGCGCGTATGTCTGTTTTTCTTTTACTTTTAATGAATTTATATCGTCCATATAAACCTATAAGATCAATTTAAAATATGACCCAGCCCGGAGCAAGCTTGGATATTCTTTGACGATGGTTTGGCTTGATTCTTTCTTGGGGTGTTTTCGCATGGAACTTTGAAACAAAAGATTCTTTTTTGGTTTTAAAAAATTAAAAAACAAATTATTACCTAGGTAGATCACTGAAAATTTTAGGTGGGTCATTGACCAAATGACCTTATGCACGGGCCGCGCCTGCTACTGAATGTCTCTATACTTTGATATTATTCAAAAATTTGTTTTTATTTCTTAGGAGAATTTTTGTTTCAGTTTTTCCTGCTAATATTTTATTTGATTGTTATTTTTTTCTGTCGAATAAAGCGATTAAAGTGCACCACTGTTTTGATAAAAATATACCACTATTTCAAGACCGTCAAGTACCACAGTATACCACATTTTGAGGTGCCCTGCATCACAGTGGAAATTTAAATCGTGGCAACGCTGGGACTTAGTCAATAAGATCTTGTGATACAAGCAGAGCAGATGGAGGTGGCGGCGATCGCGCATAATTAACCAACCGGAAGGCCTGTAAGCATGACTGACATGCTCGTGCTTAGGTATATATTCTGAAAATCAGACGAATGCAATAGTTCTGCAGTTTTTGAATGCGATCTGCCACGCGTGCGGTAATACAAGGACCATATACAATACCACAATAATTTAAATGCGACAGTACTAGTGCATTGCATAAAGTAGACTTAAGGTCTCTATTTAATACATTTCGATGTTGAAATAAAAGTTGTAAGCTTTCTGTAAGCATAAATTTAAGTGCTCTGTAAACTAAGGTCATGGTCCATTTAAAGTCCCAGGTGTTCTGTCACCGTCTTAATTTTCAGAGGAGTACTGTTAATTTTTACAAAGTCGGAAAAATCGCTCAAGTAATAATTTTTATCATTGCCACTAAAGGGTAGTACGACAGACTACTCCGAATTTAGAACAATGTCGTTTTGTTGCAGTATTAGAAAATGTCTGTAAGTCAAAGTTTAAAGCTGAGATGGCCTCCTCCCAATAAAACGACAAATAAACGTGTGTCTTTGGCATAAAAATGATATTTTGCAGAGAGAAATGTAGTAGGAAACCTAGACGTATAGAAACTAAACAGAAGGGGCACAAGTATGGAGCCCTGGGGGACACCACTTTGAGCACTTTTAAAGGAAGAGCTTTTACCTTTATAGGAGACAGCCTGACTTCTTCCCGACAAATATTCTGCCATCAGTTGAAGAGCCTGGTCAGACAATCCAACATAATAAAGTATAGAGTTAATAACATCATAACTAACTAAGCATATCAAACGCTTTACTAAAATCCAACAGGACTAGCAATGTTAGTTTACCCTTGTCCCGTGCTCCCAAAATGTCATTCGTAATATTTAGTAACGCAGTACTACAGCCATCACCCTTTTTAAAGCCGGACTGATTAACAGGAATGATCTTGTTTATCAAGAAATTCTGCTAGCTGATTATGTAATATCCTCTCCAGTACCTTGGAGAGTGTGGGTAAGATACTGATTGGTCGCAGTTGCCCCGGAGTCGATCTAGGATGCTTTTGGGAACGAAATTACCAGTGCCCCCTTCCATATACCTGGGTATACTGATTTGTTAATACAAAAATATAAAATGTGTAACATAGGGCAGAAGAAAGGAAATGCACAAGTTCAAGGACACGATGTTGATACCATCAATACCCGTAGCAGTTGTCTTAATACAGGAAATCGTCCCAAGGACATCCGTCTCAGTCAAACCCCGAAACTTAAAGGATTACAATGAAAGTTGATTGTGCTGATAAGATGCTATGCCTTTGGTCATTATATTAATGTGTATAAAAGTTATTTTTCTTTTTAACAGCCAGGGTAACAATATTTCTAATATTCTTGTAGTTATTCCAATCGGTTTGAAATTTAGTTCTCTTATACCTGCTAATCGCCTTATCTTTAACTTTTTTCATGGCTCGATATGCATCTGTAAACCATGGAGCATATTTTTTAGTAATACGATATGTGACAAATGGGGCGTGTAAATCTAATAGTGTATTAATATTTTCAGAAAGAAATTTAATTTTGTCATCCGCACTTTCTATAAAATATATGTTATTCCAAGGAATTTACCTCAAATCCGATTTCAATTGTTCATAATTCAATGATTTAAAATCCCTAACCGATTTGTAATCCGGTCGCGGCTTTTATAAATTAATTTTAATAACAGTAAATTAAATGGCGATTCACTTCCCTTATTAGAAAGATTTTTACATTAAACTTGACACACTACAAAATGCTTCCACTAACTAATTAAATACAGTGCTGAAAAGAATCCACGGTATTTTTTAGTATCAGCACTATTGAATAACTGAAAACTAAAAACTATTTATTTATTAAAAAGGACAACGCCTAGTTTTAATAAACCTGACGTTCCCAAGAAAGCATATGCAACAAAATAGGCATAAGCCAAAACACTTCATAGTGAGATTTTGCAACTAGAAATTGCAGATGCTAACCCATTAACGATAAAATTTAAAATGGTGTTTTTATCCACTTGATTTAAAAAAAAAAAATAAAAAATTGAAAAAAAAAATGAAAGTCGTTGGTAGGCTTATAACTTTATTTAGCAAATGAGGTGAAAACTGTGATTCAAATACCACTCTAAATTTTATCATTATGGATTAGTGTCTCTATAATTGTTTCTTGCAAAATCTCCCTAATAGAGCTCACTACGGTAGTTAGGAGATCGGTCGATCAGCTGATTTGAATTTCAGACGGAGGATAGGGACATGGAAGTAAGAGCGAGATAAGAAGATGTATTTTGTAGTTGTCAAAAACCGTGTGGAAGTAGTTCTTTGATGTCGGTAATTTTTCCCGATTTAGTGTTTAGTGACGAAAACCGTTTTTCATGCGAATAATAATACCGAAGGCAGAAACCTACCAAAAAATAAGTAATAAATGGTTGCTTTTACTGTTTTTTATGTGGTGCGGTCAAATTTTGAAGCGTCGCTGAAAGAATATTTTTAATATACGTAAAGTAATATCTTATTTCACATAAGGAATTCTTTTAAGTATATGGCGTTCTTGGCAATTATACATTATTAGTGGGTTATTGTTGGTTAATTGTAGCGTTATTTACTAATTGTTTTAGTAAAACAAGTTTAGAACGTATTATTCCCCTCAAAAATAAAATTTTGGCTACGTCGCATGTGCGGGCGCGCTTATAGTCATGTTTTTGTGTGTTAGAGAAATTTTGTTAGTTGTTCGGTTAAACCAAAAAAAGGTATTTGGTGTGCCTCTAGACTACCCCAGGAGTCCCCAATTTCATTCAATTTTATGCAGTGAATTTCATAACACCCTGTATAACCTAATGTCAGAACCATTGCGCTTTTGTAAAGATTTCATGATTTCCTAATAAAACACTTAGTTTAAGTAAACTCTATTAACTATTTTGTACTTTAACGTCCAGTCACATAATTAAATCAAGAATTAAACTAAATGAACATATTCTAAGTATGACGTGACAGCGCTCATGTTAATACACATTACGATTCAAGGTTTGAGCAACATGGTGTATAACTAATACACTAACACTTACCAATAAAATACAATTATAGTTCTCTATACGGTTGGTACCGCTCTTAACTTATCCGCTAAAACACTTTTGTGAACAACTTACTTTCTGCGCCGCTATGTCGTTGCCTTTTATAACCCCTATAGACCAGTAAGTACCATAAGTGAGAAGTGTACTAATTTTATTACTTTCTGGTTTCAGGAATTAAAGAAATGCCGAACAAATTATTGGCAACATACAGCTTAAGGAGTTTCCTCTATTCTTATATTTATCAATTTCAGTTGTAACGGTCAAGTTTTACAGATAAAATTTAACAGCCAGCAGTTAAATTTTTATTAGTCACGGTGACATTACCCAAGATATCTGGGACATTACCATAAAAAACGACGAACTTAATCATGCATACGAACGCTACCTCTCTCTAACATGATAATTACTGTTTAACATAGTATGATCAATTGTTTATTATGCTATAATACGTTAAGCACAAAGCCGCTACAGTAGCAGGCAAGCTTGTTTTAATTAATTTTTGCTATGAAACAATAACAGTTTACTGTTATTGTTTCATAGCAAGCACTGGAACAATGAAGCAAATAATCATGTTCTCTGTATTCACAGTGATATATAACTGAAGAGATACAGTTTCAATGCACTTTAAACAAATATTGATGCTGCCCTAAATCTAGATGTATGTTAGTTATTGGATGCAGTCCAAACATGGGCGAATAAAAAAACAATTAACTCTTAACAGGATCGGGAATAAAAATGTGAAGAGTTCCCGCCCACTCGGAGGCTGTCACTACTCTCACAGCAAAAACACGCTCAATGAGTACTCGATTCTATTCTTTTACATTCTGTTAGCAAACACTTGCAAAAATATTTGCTCAGGTTTGTTTTACACAATGATTGCATTAACATTGACCTAAATGGGAAATTGCGCATCGTAGATTAAATAATTGTCGGTTTGTTAATCTCTCAGGGATAAAAATAATATTTAGTTCCTTCAAGACTAAATTTTAACATTGAAAAATTAATTTCTCTCTTTGGTAAATGTGTTGTTTTAGGATAAATCTAATGCGGTGGGTACGAAGAGAAGAGTGCAAATCATTCGATGTCAAAACCGTCCTATCCACGCTGGTTAAAGGTGAGATGAGCTATTTTATAGGATGAAGTCGCGGTTTCACACTCCCCAGTCGGTAGATTGCACTGTACGATCAAAGTTATGCGAAACCTGGGGTTAATAGTTCTTGGAGGGTACAAACCGGGGTGTCAGGCTGGTCGAGAACCCGTAGAATATTGCCTCAGATACGCTGACGTGCAATTAAACTGAAAGGAATGGAATGAACAGATAAATTAGCAATTGGTGCAACAAAAATACAATTTTATGATATGCGTGATAATCTATAATATTTATAAACGTGTACATAGATGTAAAACCTAATTTGTAAGCATTTTATTGCCGAGCGATTCGCTCGTACGAAATGCAGTTGATATTTTTTAAAGCCAAAAGTATGTTCTTTTGCTTTGCACGAAACTGCACTTTCCTGCACTATTGTTTTTATTTGTAGAAAACACTCATTACAGAAAAATCGGAACAGGTTAGTGCAATTTCATGCAATACGAACCAACACATCTCAACAATTAAGAAAATGATCCGAAAGAAAAACGGTATCCTATATGTGTAAAATAAGATATCTCTTATGTTATATTACAAAATGAAATGACTTTATAGACAAGTTGACAAGTTATTTATTATCCACCAGTTGTAACAAACGTTAAACTAAATTATAATATAAGGTATAGTCGATAACACCAGCTATACCTACTATCTCTCTTTAACAATTAAATGTTTGTTTGACATTTTGACAATACGATCTGAACAAGTGGTTCTTATAAAAGTGTCATTTGACCCCCCATTCTTCTGAATAACACTACGTTGCAAATTACTTTCATTCGGTACTTCTCTATCATCTACTACATTCTGTTTTTTTTATTACTTTTCTCAGAACTATTTCCGTTATCCTCCTCTCGTTCACAATATACAAAATTTTCTTCCTTTTCACCTTCACCATTTCTTTCACCCGCACACTCTATTAACATTTTTGTTGGTGAATTGTTATGCAAGTTTGGATTATATTTTCGCTCACCACTGTAGCATTTGAAATGCTACATTGTTTTTGAAATTACTTTTTAGTGCATTTGGTTTTCCTGACAAGATGGTGAAGATGATTTTGTAGAAAATTTTGACATTACTTTAAGGCAAACACTAAATATCTCATAAAATCTTATTTTATTAAATTATTAATTTCTTACACAAATAACAAGCATTTATGTTTTACAAGGATGTAGGTTATGCAATTTGGCATCCTTTTTTTATTCTATATAGTTCAACCCCACTATGTTGTGCGAGTCCAGAATGTCTTAATTTTATTTCTGCACTTGAGTTGATTCACCCTAAAAGATCAATTTACAGTATTGTATTCATTGTTTAATTTAGCATTTCCTAAGAATATTACCTATATCATTGCGTGTACTTTAAGAACTACGTAACGACTGGCCCTGATAAAAAAATTCTTATTCTTGTAGCACGTTTCTCCCATTTTAATTGTATATAGTATATTTTGATTAATTGTAAACTAAAATAAAATACTAATTAATAATTGATTACAAATTCTAATTAACGAAGTGAATACTTTGTTTTTCTAAGGCTACAGTGTCTGCACGTCCAGAGAATCTTCCGTTTCTTTTCTTCTTATTTCCTAATATGATTGCCATTTCAAAACATCGTGTTTACTTTTGGGAACAACCAAAATATAATTATGTAGGGGCCGAGTTTTCAACGGCGCACATTCGGGCTGACGTCGAATGCTTTGATTGGTCCAATGTGACACATGGAGTTCCAATTGTGAGGGGCAAGAAATTGATGCCGTGGGAGGTTTTTGGGGTGAATTTAAGGAAGGACAAGGTGGTCGTGAGGGACAATCTTGGCCAAAGAGTCTTGGCAAGAGAGGGCCGTTAGTTATAACCCTCGTTTTATAGATTGAAGTTAGTTATAGTTTGTGATTGTGACAAAAGTCACAATGGTCGTTTTTTCATTTTGGTGACCCTCCAATGGGGATGAGGTAAGCAAAGCTTTTATTCTCCCCGAATTTCTTAGAGTGATTTGTACTGTTGTATTACAGGGTTTTTTCCGGGTAAAGGAATAATTTTCGACAGTTGAAAGGATGTTTCATGGTGGATGCAACCCCCGGTCCATGGTTTTCTGTCCCTCCTTTTAAAGAAATGTTGTGAGACGGATGAAATTCCCCGTACCTGTTTTTCCCGCTACTCCTTGCGAAGAGATGTCCCGAGATGGATGCAACCCTATGTATGTGGCTTCTCATGAGTTTCTATCGTCAACACCATAGAGGCTGAAGGGGTACCTACTCCAGGTGGTCCAGCCGCATCACCTCGATACAACCTTTGGTACCATGCCGATCCACATCTAGAAAGGTAGCTTTTCAGAGCTTTCCTCCTCCGTCAGGATAGTCACCCTAAGCACTCAGTTCCGCGTGCTACGGTGGATTGTACTCCATTTTGTCTCTGGGTAAGGCCTGTACGCCGATTTTTGGTTATAACTGCATATATAAAATGTTAATTTATGAATTTATTATTATTACATAATCCCTTCTATTTAAAGCATCGCAGTATAAAGTCTCCTGTGGACTAATCTAATTTTGTAAAAATAAGTATTTAGAGGTAATATTATTACGTAATTACCCCTATTTTAAATCTGCCGTATTATGTTTTTGATTACTGATGAATATAAAATTGTATATATATTTTTTTGGTACCATGCGGCTTATCAAGTGAATATTGACTTAATAGAGTGTATAAAACTGTTTTGGTAAGTTTTGTATCATTTTCTTTAGGGCGTAGCGAAAAGAATCATGATTTTTTTTTTGGTATCTACCCTCGTTGCGTTACCTGACGATTTACCTTATCTATTTTATTAGACTGTTTGTAGCAGGGTGTATATTTTATACTTACTAAACTGTACTTGCCAAAATGGTACTAAAAATATTTGATAACCTTTCATACTGTAATTTAATTTAAGTATCTACTACCCATATGTTCAAGTAGGTATTATTTTATTAATGACCAAGTACTATTAGCTGTCGACAAGCTTTTCTAAAATAAGAATAAATATATTTTATTTTGGGGAATGGTTTGTTTTATTGCCTGCTAAAACACATGCAAAGAATTTTATAACATTTTTTAAAATCAAATATCAGCTTAAGTTCTGAGTTTATTAAGCTGTAAGCGTATTTTTCTTTAACAAAAACTCAGTGGCGCCCTAGTGCCTTGGAAAACCTAAACAAAGAAGAGGAAAAGGGAAAATTAAAAAACCTACGGCCCATAAATGCTCCTGGCGAAAAGCTGCCGCGCACTTGTAGCACTTCTGGGTAGTTAAATTTATCAATTTAACCCCAGAACGCTGCAAGTTAAATAGCGCCCAGTAACGTGAGGCTCCGAATTTTCCATTTTCCAAACTAAGAACGTTAAAAATTATTTTATATTAAACTATTTTTTAATTCCAGGCATTTAAGTAAATTTTATTTTCTCAAGTTGCATGTGTTTGGTAGCATAAACAAACTTATTCTTATCTACGAATGATAACAAAATTCTTGATATTTTTACCTACTCTTTTTAGACTGTATGAAATTCCTTTTTTTGTGGTACACATACATTCCTTTGCGATTTTGACTAGATATTTATGAAATATTTTATTTAGAATACAAATAATATAGTACCGAAAATATTTATAGAAATGGATTACCAATTTTCCCCTAGACATCTTTTGTTGCCTGAGATTGATTATGAATTGAATATTCGTGGTGTTAGAAGTAGAAAAGAACGTTCCGAAAAAATTAAAATTTTAGCTAGACTCTTGCAGAAAGAAGCCCAAGGAGCTGATAAAATTGATTTAGATAATTATATAAGTGATTTTGACACAGAACGCGATGCTATTAACGCGACGGTTGTCGATATAACCGGTCTTATCGTAGATTTCGAAGGCAATCCCGAAGATACGCTTCTAGCTAGAATAAAATCACGAATTGCTCATGTTACGAACCGCGTTCTTAGACTTAAAATTCCTACCGAAGGGGATGATATCGAAGACGTAAAACTTTATAAAGAAGAAACGTACGCAACATGCCTTCAATTAGATGCAGATGTACATGCTAGAATAATTATTACCGATACCGCGAACACAAGTAACCAAAGTTTTCCTAGACCATCAATAGTAAATGTTCCGCCCCCTATAATAACGTGTCAAAATAAACAGATTTTACTTTCAGATTGGAATGTTAAATTTAACGGGGATCCAAAAGCCGTGTATAATTTTATTGAACGCATAACTGAAGTCGCGGACGCGCGGGGTGTTTCTGAAGACGATTTATTTAAATCGGCTGTTGAATTGTTTGTGGGCGATGCTTTTGTTTGGTACCGTAGCATAAAGAGCTCTGTTTTAAATTGGCCCGATTTATTAGAAAGGATAAAAAGAGACTTTCTATCGCCGTGTGTAGAAGACGAAATTTGGGAACAAATAAAATCGCGCAAGCAACGCAAAGATGAGTCGGTCATAATTTTTGTAGCTCAGCTAGAAAATCTTTTTTCGAGACTAAGCAGAACCCCATGTGAAACAACTAAAGTTAAAATTTTAAAACAAAACCTTTTAGCCGAACATATTACTCAGCTAGCTTTATGTACTATTGATTCCGTTCAAGAATTGGTAAATTTAGTTAAACGTTTAGAGGAGGCTAATTACATAAAAAATAAAAATCGTTGTTCTGTTTCTCGTTCTTCCTCTCAACTCTGTGAAATTAATACGGATAATAATAATAATTCAGGCAATAGGAATAGACAAAATATTTCAAAATTTCCGTCTCGTGTTTTTGAACGCCACGTTTCGACACAAAATTCCTCCTCAGGAAACAGTAAAGTAAAATGTTGGAATTGTAATAAATTAGGTCATGTTTTCTCCAATTGCAAAGCCAAGAGAAATAAATTTTGTTTTGGTTGTGGCGCTGCCAATTTTACTATTAAAACTTGTACCAGGTGTTCAAAAAACTAAATCGTAGCGGCATACGTTACGGCCGAAACTATGTCGCAAATAAACAGGCCAAAATTAAAAATAAAAGCTACCCTACTGTTGAACAAACTAAATATATAGAATTCTTTAAAAACTTTTATCATAACTTAAAATTTCCCGTAGTGAGGAATGAAATTTCTCCAATGTTGGAAAAAAGAAATTTTGACAATAGACCTTATATTTCAGTAAAAATATTTGATACCGAAGTAATTGCTCTTTTCGATTCCGGCGCAACGTCGTCAATTATCGGTGCTAGCGGTCAAAACATTTTAGATCAGTTTAAAATTAAAATAAACCCAGCGAGTGTAAAAAATATTTCCGTTGCAGACGGCTCGCCGCAAAAAGTGATAGGCCTGGTTGATTTACCAGTGGTGATTAGCGATGAATGTCGTGTAGTTAGGGCATTAGTTGTACCTTCAATACGCCATGGGTTTATTTTCGGTAGCGATTTTGCACGCCAATTTTCACTATTATTGGACTTTAGAAATAATACATGGAATACTCAGAATAATTTAACTAGCATATCAAGCACGAATCAAACTAATTTAAATTATTTGGTGACTTTAGATGAGCTAGAGTTTGAGCAAAGAGCAGCCGCTCAAAAATGTATCGATTCTTTTCAAGAAATTTCTAGTGAAACGCGTTTGGGGCGTACAGATAAAATTACTATGACAATAGATACTGGCGACGCAAAGCCATTTAAGAAAAAACAATACCTTATGTCGCCTTATATGTCAGAAATTTTAAATAAGGAGCTAGACGAGATGTTAAATTTAGATGTTGTCGAACCTTCAAATAGCCCTTATTGTGCACCGGTTTTACTTGTGAAAAAATCAAATGGTTCTCATAGACTGTGCTATGATGGGCGCATGCTTAACGCGCAGACGCGTCACGATTCCTACCCTTTGCCTAGTATCGACCGTATTTTGAATATGTTAAGGGACGCAAAATTTATATCGACTATAGATTTACGCAAGGCGTTTTGGCAAATACCGTTAGACGAAAAGTCACGCGAAAAAACCGCATTTAGTGTCACCGGTCGAGGTCTTTTTCAATTTAAAGTTGTTCCGTTTGGACTTTGTAATGCTGCGCAAGTACAGCAACGTTTAGTTGACAAAATTTTTGGGCCACGTTTCGAGCCTAAAATATTTACCTATCTTGACGATATAATAGTGTTAGGGTCTACTTTTGAAGAGCATTTATCTTTGTTAAGAGAAGTAAAGAATCGTCTTAAAGACGCAAACTTGACTATTAGTATAGAGAAATGTGAATTTTTTAAAACTACCCTTAAATTTCTTGGTTATGTTGTAGGCGCAAACGGGTTACGTACCGATCCTGAGAAAATTTCTAGTATGATAAATTACCCGCGTCCTACGAATAGTAACGAAATTAAACGATTTATTGGACTATGTTCGTGGTACCGTCGTTTTATTAAAGACTTTTCTACTTTGACTTCTCCTATTAACGATTTATTACGTGGTAAGAAAAAAAGAGAGCCTATTAAGTGGACGAATGAAGCAGAGGAGGCTTTTACGAGAATTAAGCAAGCCTTGGTGTCTGCTCCAGTTTTATGTCAACCTGATTTTACTAAGCCTTTTACTGTTCAAAGCGACGCTAGTGATACGGGTTTAGGCGGTGTGCTTACCCAAATTTTAGACGGTGAAGAACGGGTTATCGCGTACGCGAGTCGTTCTCTTACTAGAACTGAGCGTAATTATACAGTAACCGAAAAGGAATGTCTAGCCTTGTTATTTAATTTAGAGCGTTTTCGACCGTGGATAGAGGGTGTTAGGTTTACAGTAATAACCGATCATTACTCTTTACTTTATCTGAATAACCTAAAAAATCCTACGGGAAGACTTGCACGATGGGCGATGAAATTGCGCCAGTACAATTTTGATTTAATTCATAGAAAAGGACGTTTTAATGTAGTCCCTGATGCTTTAAGCAGGATTCCACAAGTATCCTTAATAGACGTTTCCTTAGAACAGCTAGATCCGTGGTATATTACGTTGAAAGAAAAAATAGTTAAAAGCCCCGATTCTTACCCTCATTTTAAGGTAGAAAATAATATAATTTATAAGCTTATTTTGTCTAGATCTAAAGTAAAGACTAATATAAACGAGTGGAAAACTTTAGTTCCAAAGTACTTGCGTAATAAAATAGTTAGTTCTTGTCATGATCCACCTACTTCTGGACATTTTGGTTTCTTTAAAACTTTAGGTAGAGTTCAAGATAATTATTATTGGCCGCGAATGAGAAAAGATATTTTGCGGTATGTTAAAGCTTGTAAGGTGTGTTCTTCACAAAAATTAGCTAACAGTCCGCGTATGGGTTTTATGGGTGCTGAGAAATCCGTACAATTTCCTTGGCAAATTATTGCCGTAGATTTAATGGGACCTTTTCCCCGGTCTTCCAAGGGTAATGCTTATTTACTCGTCGTGGGAGACTGGTTTACTAAATATACTCTCCTTCATCCGATTAGACAAGCTACAGCTAAGAGTGTAATAAAATTTATCGAAGAAGAAGTTTTTCTTGAGAGAGGCGTTCCTCAATTTATATTGTGTGACAATGGTTCACAATTTGCCGGTTCGGAGTTTAAAAAGCTGTGGTGTTCAAAAAATTTGGTATAGCCCTAAATATTCCCCCCACTGTAATTTCGTCGAGCGAAATAATAAAACTGTCGGAACCGCAATCCGTTGTTACATTGAAGAACATAAAGACTGGGATAAAGAATTACCCAAAATTAGACATGCCATTAATACCGCCAAACACGAAGTGACTGGTTACTCACCAGCGTTTTTAAATTACGGTCGTTATGTACCTATTTCTGGTCGTTACTACGGGGATATAACTTCTACCGAAGGTATAGAGATTACTGCCGGAGATCGCGACGAGTACGTCGGCGATGTTAAAAATTTATCGGATATTTTCGAAGAAGTTCGAAAACGGTTGCACGATGCGTATAGACGCTATGCCAAGTCTTATAACCTCCGGAAGCGAGATGCTAGTTTTGAACAGGGTGAACGGGTTTGGCGACGCAACAAAGTTTTATCGGACGCAGCAAATAAGTTTTCCGGTAAATTAGCCCCTAAATATGTTCTTTGTACCGTAGAAAAAAGAATCTCTCGTTTAGTCTATGAATTGCGCAACGCAGACGGCACACCCGCTGGTCGTTGGCACGTGAAAGATTTAAAACCATATTTTGGTTCTAATTCAGATGTCTCTGTAAATTAACAGGAATGCAGATCTTACGTAGTTCTAAAAAAAATGTCTAGAATACTGTCGAATATCTTTGAATACCTAGTAACTTGTTGTAAATTTTGTTTTATACGTGCACTAAAGTTTTGGTAGACTTTTACCGATTAAGACTATAGCCGAATTGTGACTGTACCCGAATTATGACTTATCAAACTGTGACTCCAGTAGGACGTTTTGATACGCGTGAGATATCAACCCAGAACTTGGTGTACGAGATAAAAAATATGTTAACTGTAGTTAACATATTTTTATTTTTCGAAGGGGGTAGTGTAGCATTTGAAATGCTACATTGTTTTTGAAATTACTTTTTAGTGCATTTGGTTTTCCTGACAAGATGGTGAAGATGATTTTGTAGAAAATTTTGACATTACTTTAAGGCAAACACTAAATATCTCATAAAATCTTATTTTATTAAATTATTAATTTCTTACACAAATAACAAGCATTTATGTTTTACAAGGATGTAGGTTATGCAATTTGGCATCCTTTTTTTATTCTATATAGTTCAACCCCACTATGTTGTGCGAGTCCAGAATGTCTTAATTTTATTTCTGCACTTGAGTTGATTCACCCTAAAAGATCAATTTACAGTATTTTATTCATTGTTTAATTTAGCATTTCCTAAGAATATTACCTATATCATTGCGTGTACTTTAAGAACTACGTAACGACTGGCCCTGATAAAAAAATTCTTATTCTTGTAGCACGTTTCTCCCATTTTAATTGTATATAGTATATTTTGATTAATTGTAAACTAAAATAAAATACTAATTAATAATTGATTACAAATTCTAATTAACGAAGTGAATACTTTGTTTTTCTAAGGCTACAGTGTCTGCACGTCCAGAGAATCTTCCGTTTCTTTTCTTCTTATTTCCTAATATGATTGCCATTTCAAAACATCGTGTTTACTTTTGGGAACAACCAAAATATAATTATGTAGAGGCCGAGTTTTGAACGGCGCACATTCGGGCTGACGTCGAATGCTTTGATTGGTCCAATGTGACACATGGAGTTCCAATTGTGAGGGGCAAGAAATTGATGCCGTGGGAGGTTTTTGGGGTGAATTTAAGGAAGGACAAGGTGGTCGTGAGGGACAATCTTGGCCAAAGAGTCTTGGCAAGAGAGGGCCGTTAGTTATAACCCTCGTTTTATAGATTGAAGTTAGTTATAGTTTGTGATTGTGACAAAAGTCACAATGGTCGTTTTTTCATTTTGGTGACCCTCCAATGGGGATGAGGTAAGCAAAGCTTTTATTCTCCCCGAATTTCTTAGAGTGATTTGTACTGTTGTATTACAGGGTTTTTTCCGGGTAAAGGAATAATTTTCGACAGTTGAAAGGATGTTTCATGGTGGATGCAACCCCCGGTCCATGGTTTTCTGTCCCTCCTTTTAAAGAAATGTTGTGAGACGGATGCAATTCCCCGTACCTGTTTTTCCCGCTACTCCTTGCGAAGAGATGTCCCGAGATGGATGCAACCCTATGTATGTGGCTTCTCATGAGTTTCTATCGTCTGAAGGGGTACCTACTCCAGGTGGTCCAGCCGCATCACCTCGATACAACCTTTGGTACCATGCCGATCCACATCTAGAAAGGTAGCTTTTCAGAGCTTTCCTCCTCCGTCAGGATAGTCACCCTAAGCACTCAGTTCCGCGTGCTACGGTGGATTGTACTCCATTTTGTCTCTGGGTAAGGCCTGTACGCCGATTTTTGGTTATAACTGCATATATAAAATGTTAATTTATGAATTTATTATTATTACATAATCCCTTTTATTTAAAGCATCGCAGTATAAAGTCTCCTGTGGACTAATGTAAATTTTGTAAAAATAAGTATTTAGAGGTAATATTATTACGTAATTACCCCTATTTTAAATCTGCCGTATTATGTTTTTGATTACTGATGAATATAAAATTGTATATATATTTTTTTGGTACCATGCGGCTTATCAAGTGAATATTGACTTAATAGAGTGTATAAAACTGTTTTGGTAAGTTTTGTATCATTTTCTTTAGGGCGTAGCGAAAAGAATCATGATTTTTTTTTTGGTATCTACCCTCGTTGCGTTACCTGACGATTTACCTTATCTATTTTATTAGACTGTTTGTAGCAGGGTGTATATTTTATACTTACTAAACTGTACTTGCCAAAATGGTACTAAAAATATTTGATAACCTTTCATACTGTAATTTAATTTAAGTATCTACTACCCATATGTTCAAGTAGGTATTATTTTATTAATGACCAAGTACTATTAGCTGTCGACAAGCTTTTCTAAAATAAGAATAAATATATTTTATTTTGGGGAATGGTTTGTTTTATTGCCTGCTAAAACACATGCAAAGAATTTTATAACATTTTTTAAAATCAAATATCAGCTTAAGTTCTGAGTTTATTAAGCTGTAAGCGTATTTTTCTTTAACAAAAACTCAGTGGCGCCCTAGTGCCTTGGAAAACCTAAACAAAGAAGAGGAAAAGGGAAAATTAAAAAACCTACGGCCCATAAATGCTCCTGGCGAAAAGCTGCCGCGCACTTGTAGCACTTCTGGGTAGTTAAATTTATCAATTTAACCCCAGAACGCTGCACCACCAACCACTGAATTTTGAATTGAGCTATGGTTGCTATTGTTACCTGTACTTTTAATAAATTTGCGGTTTCTTATTAACACAAAACCGTTGCTCATTTTCACTTTGTAAGTTATGTCTCTTATTTGTTCAATGATGATTCCACGTTTCCAGACATCACGTGGTTTTGTCTGAACATAACCTCAGATCCTATACTAATTTTTGGTAAGTTTCGAGATTTTGAGTTATAGTATTTTGTTTGAGATTCTTGTCTACCTTTAATAAAATTTTCTTGACGCTTGAAAAGTTTAGACCTCAGAGAATTTGCTGTACTTGGTAAATTTGACCTAAGTTTCCTAGAAAACATTATTTGAGCAGGTGAGATATTATCTACTAAGGGTGTATTCCTGTAATTTAGTAGTGCTAGATGTAAGTCTTTTTTCTCTTCTATAACCTTTTTAAACATTTTTTTTACAATCTGAATATGACTTTCTGCCATACCGTTACTCTGAGCATTTGTGGGTGACGATATTTTATGAGAAAAACCCCATTCCTCAGCAAATTTTTTAAATTGGAATGAGCTAAATTGGGGTCCTCCATCGGATCCTATATTTAACGGTATACCAAACAATGCAAATCGATCTTTATTATTCTTGAACTAAATTTAGTTTTTAATTCAATAACATCTACAAATTTCGAAAAATAGTCCACTAAGAGTAAGTATTTTGCACCAGAGATCTTAAAAATTCCACATCCTACTTTGTTCGAAGGAATATTTGGAATTTCATGAGAGTTAAAGTTTCATGAACTTGTGAATTTGAGTATTTGACAGATAGATGACAATTGCTAATTTTTTGCCTGATATCATTTTGCATTGTTGGCCAAAAAACAGATTCTTGAGCAAGTTTAAGACACTTGTTGTAGTCAAGATGAGAGCAGCGAATCATATTTAGCATTTCTGCACGCATTGAGGAAGGAATAACAATACAACTACCTTTAAAAATTAAATCATCAATTATACAAATTTCACTCTTTTATGGTAAAAAAACTTGTATTTTAGTATTTAATTTATGAATATTTTTTGGCCAGCCACTTAAAACTATTTTTTTTAGCTCTTGTAATTGCATATCTTTCTGAGTTTCGTTTTTTAATTCTTGTATTCGTTCTGGTGTTGCATTTATCTGTTTTTTATTAAACATACTTGTGCCTCAATATCATTATCAAAAACGGAATTTTCTATATTTGAATTTAAATATGCCCGTGATAAAGCATCAGCCAATATCAGATTTTTACCTGGTTTATAGACTAAAGAAATGTCATATTTTTGAATATGTAGCATCATTCTTTGAAGTTGTGCTGGGCATTTATTAAGTGTTTTTTTAAATATTGAAATTAAAGGTTGATGATCAGTTTCCACAATTACTTTTTTCCCAAATATATATTGATCAAATTTATCCGAACCAAAACAGATTGCAGACATTTCTTTTTCTATTTGTACATACCTAGAGTGAGCTGGCGACATTGCTTTTGATGCATAGGCACAAGGAAATTTATCTTGTAAAAGAACCGCGCCTAATCCAGACTTTGAAGCATCAACTGAGACAACTATCTTTAGAAATATCAAAATACTGTAATATAGGATGTTTCGTTAAAAGTTGTTTTACATTTTCAAAAGCTTTGGTGTGTTCTGTAGTCCAAATAAAACTATTTTCTTTTTTAGGTAACTCGCGTAGTGGCAAAGTATCATCAGAAAATTTTTTAATAAATTTACTGACATAAGTTAGCATACCTAGCAGTCTTTGAACGTCATTTTTATTTTCCGGTTTTGGAATGTCTAGGATACCTTTAATTTTTGATTTATTTGGACTAATGCCATTTGCTGAAAATGTATGTCCCATATAATCTATTTTAGTTTTTCCAAATTTGCATTTTTCTAGATTAAATCGGAAGTTGGCAATTTCAAGAACCTGTCTCAGATTTTGATCATGTTCTAATTTGGATTTTCCTCAAATCAGAATATCATCAATATAAATTTTGTTGTTTATATTTAAACAATTAACTTTATTTTGTCATGTCATATGTTAAAGATATCAACTGTTTGTTGATATGGAAATATTTACTTTTGTTTTTAATAAATAAAAACGTCAGTCTTGCCAGAATACTCAAGAAACGTGTATTATTTCTACAGGTTATGGGCCCAGTTTCGTGGTTTTCCAGTAAAAATAGCTGTTGATTAGTTTTTTGAGTGTGCAGATTCGAGAATATGGCAGCAAATTATTTGCAGGTAGTGCCGAATTTGTTAGGCCGTGAAAATTATAATGATTGGGCTTTTGCCGTTGAAAACTATCTCATTCTTGAAGGCTTATCGAAATGAGTTGAAGGATCTGAAACGGATGCCGAGAAGATATCCAAAGCAAAGGCAAAGTTAGTGCTCACGCTTGATCCAACCTTGTTTATACACATCAAAGAAGCCAAAAGTGCCAAAGAGATTTGGGATACATTGAAGAAACTTTATGACGATTCAGGTTTTGCACGAAGTATCGGCTTGTTAAGAAGTTTAATTTCAACCCGATTGGAAAATTGTGATTCTATGGCCAGTTACGTAAATCAGATTGGGGAAATGGGACAGAAATTACGAGGCACAGGTTTCAATATCGATGATGAATGGATTGGTTCCTTACTTTTGGCGGGATTACCGGAAAAGTTTGCTCCAATGATAATGGCTATCGAGCATTCAGGTATTGTCATATCGACGGATTCCATCAAAACAAAACTCATGGATATGGAAGGTGATGTTGGCAGCAGTGCTGGAAACGTGTTCGCCGGTAAAGCAAACTTCAGAAGTTATCAGAATGCAAGTGGCAACAGTGGCAAAGGCGCGAGTGACATTGACAAGAATGACAGAGACATGACATTAATCAGATGTTACGGTTGTAAACAAACCGGTCATTTCAAAAACAAATGTCCGAATCCGAATAAATGGTCTGAATGAAACCGTGAAAATAAGTTTCGACATAATTCGAATGCATGTAATGCTGTGTTATAAGGCTGGCCGCATACATTCTTTTTCCGTATTCGGTTTCCGAATTCGTTTTCCACATCGAACAACCCGAATGCACAGAAAACATTCAAATACTCTATGCCCCGCACACGTTCGTTGTTTTTCCGAACGGAATATTTTAGCAACGTTCGTTCCGAAAGCTACCCCTTGCGTTCGTAATTTCGATTCGTTAAAAAATCGAATTCGTCTTTCCGAACGCAAGATTGCTATATAGACGTGTATTTATCGACGCACACGTCCGGAATTTTGCGTTCAGTAATCAGTGGTCAGTGTGAGTATGCAGAAAGGAGGTGTTGCTCTAGGTTTAAAGTATACGATGGGCGATACTGAAATTTTAATATTTGCTGTAGAAAAATACCCATGTCTCTGGGACATAAAAAATGAGGACTATCACAACAGGGATGTAAAAGACTTGGCATGGGAACAAGTATGCAAGGAGGTTTGATCTTAAAATATAGAAGTGACTATGCGTTATTCGCCGAATATTTAAAGGATGCACCCAGTAACGGCGTTTCTTCTTTTTCTTTTCTTGCGACAGCAGGTATGCAATGGCAGGCAAAAATTCGTCGTCATCCATTCTGCGTCGGGCCTTAAAAAACAGGCTTCTCTGGAAGCTCAACAATTATCACTTCTACTGAAAACAGCGCGCCTAGTAACTCTAACTGGCGGTTTTTCCGAATAAACAAAATCGAATGTCTGCGACACGTTCACGGAATTCCGTTTTCGTTTTTCGAATTCGGAAACCGAATACGGAAAACGAATTTATGCGGCCAGCCTAAAATACTTTCCTCTAGTAAACCATTAAAAAAAAAGTTTTAACATCTAAGCGACTTATTTTTAAACCTAATTTGACAGACAAACCTATCAATAAACGTAATGTTGAATGCCTTACAACAGGAGAAAAAGTTTCAGTCTAATCTATGCCCTCTTTCTGTATAAAACCCCTTGCTACTAACCTAGCACGGTACCTTATTTTATTGTCACTATCAGTCTTTATTTTAAAAACCCATTTACAGTCATTCTGTTGAAGAGATTCCATTTCATCTTGCATTGCTTCTATCCATTTGTCTCTGTCTGGTCTAGATAATGCTTCGGAAACTGTCAACGGCACATTTTCAATTAAACTTCCCTCAGCACACATATAGGTAACATAGTCTTTAAAATCTTTGGGTTTTCTTTCTCTCTCTGACCTTCTGACATTTTCTGGGTTTTCACAAGGCACTACAAAGTCACTATCATTTGAGTCATTTTCTCTAAACTCATTTCATTCAATCAATTCAATTCAATTGCCCACAAATAAAATAAGTATTTCGAATTTGGTAATTAGTTATGAGAATAAGGACTTAAGTTTTAATATTTGCTATCGTTCACCAAATTCAAATCCAAAAAACTTTTTGACTGATTTGGATGTATATCTGAGTAATAAACAAACCACTGACAACGAGCTCTTTATGGGAGACATAAACTTTGATATATTTAATAATGCTGATCCTCTTGTTAATGAATACTTATCTTTATTGTCGTCCCATGGATTTGCTTCACTTTACCAGGACACCACTAGACCTGAGTCAGGAACGTGCATTGATCATACATTTTTAAAAAGTAGGGTTAGAGGGAGTTCTTGGAATGTTAACCCAGCCATAATAAATTATGACATAACGGACCACTTCCCTATACTGTTGAACTGCTCTGTGGATGGTAAAGGTGAGGCAAAGGGTGATATAGCAGAGAATAAAAATAGTATTATATTTCGGAAGATTAACTATGACAAACTTAGCGAATTAGCAGAAACTATAGATTGGAATAGCACTCTTAATATAAGTGACCCTGAAACAGCTGTACAGTTTTTGGTTGACAAAATTCATGAAATTGTCTCCCAAGCTCAGAGATCCACAGTAGTTAATAAAAAATTTCATAAAATATGGATTAGTAATGGAATTATAATAGCAATAAAAAAACGTGATAAAATGAAAAAAAGCCTCAAAATTCACTCGAGTCCACAGAAAGTTTCGGAATAGTACCGTAATAAGTTAAACACAATTATTACTACCACTAAGAACGACTATTATAAAAATAAAATAAACACGAACTCTAAAGATATCAGAAAGGTCTATAGAATAATTGACGAAGCCACAAATGAACAGAGGGGCAATATTGACAGGTCCATTAACCTGATTGGCGACAATGACTTGTTATTAACTGATAGGAAAAAAGTAGCAAACTATTTTAATGATTATTTTATAAATATTGGAGAAGAAATGTCAAAAAAAATTACAATTCCAAAAAAGCCCAGAAAAATCTCCCAAAACGTTTTAAGATCAATGTACTTAAAACCAGTCACGGAAAATGAGATGACAGGTAAAATAAATTCTTTAAAAAATAACAGTTCCCCTGGTATAGATAAAATAACTTCTGAAACAATAAAGTTTTTACATAACATCTTATAAAACCGCTTACCTACATAATAAATATAATATTCAAGACGGGGAAAGTACCCCCACAGTTTAAGACATCAATAATAACTGCTATTCATAAATCAGAATCTAAGGTAATAGTGGGTAATTACAGACCTATCAGTGTTATATCTAATTTCGGGAAGATCTTCGAGAAATGTTTACATCAAAGGCTGGTGGATTTTCTTCAAAGTAATAACTTGCTATCAGAGAGACAGTTTGGATTCACTTCTGGACTGAGTACAATAGATGCTATACATGGATTAATAAAACTAATAACGGCTAGTCTGGACAATAATAAGAAATGCATAACTGTTTTTCTGGATTTACAAAAAGCATTTGACACTGTTTCACACTCACTCTTGATCGAGGTGCTTGAAGGGTATGGTATTAGAGGGAGTGTACTTGGATTGTTTCGGGACTACTTGTCCGCTAGAACTCAATATACTAAAATAACAGATGAACTTAGTGAACCTCAAATTGTTAAAGTTGGTGTACCCCAGGGTACAGTACTTGGACCGACATTGTTTAACATTTATATAAACGAATTGGGGAGTCTTGAGACTGGGGGTGAAATACTGTCATATGCCGATGACACCGCAATAGTCTTTGAGGGCTCTTCGTGGGAGATAGTAAGGAATAAAGTTAAGGTGGGAATGGAGGTTATAAAAAATTACTTAGATACATTTAAACTTTCCCTGAACATTAGAAAAACTAAATATATTGCCTTTTCAATTACTGAAGCCAACCGACCTGACTTTTCAGAAATATATATCAGCACAATCTCAGAGCCAATTGAAGAAACAACAGTTATTAAATATTTGGGAGTGCTCGTTGACAAAAATCTAAAATGGGAAAATCACGTTCTGTACTTAACAAAAAAAATTAGATCACTTCAACACAAATTCTATCTCTTAAGGCAATTTCTTTCAAAACAACTTTTAATTATGATGTACAAAGCTCTAATTGAACCTCTATTACGTTATGGAATCTTGATGTGGGGTGGTGCTTACGCTACGCACATCAAATCATTGAAAGTTGTCCAGAATGGTATAATTAAAACAATATTTAAGAAACCGAGATTGTATCCCACTAGTTTGCTTTATTACCGGGAAATACTTAGTGTTGATCATCTTTTTTATTTGTCTTCCTGTATTTTTATGTACAAAAATCATTCAAAACAAAAAGTAATCAGTCACAGATATGAAACAAGTTCAAATATAAATAAAAATATAGTAATACCGAGAAGTAATCGCTGTCTCAGTCAACGCACCCCAATTTTTCTGGGACCGAAGTTCTATAATTTACTGCCAATTGAGGTGAGAAACATGCAAAGGTTGAAACAATTTGTAAAAGGGGCCAAAGCCTATATAACAGCAAATTATAATACATTTCAGAGTATCTTAAAGAATCATTAAAAGAAAAAGGACTTGTCGGTCCATCTGTTCTTCTATGTGGTCGCTGTGCTTATGGCTGTGTGGGGGGATGGATGAAGAGTTTTTGGCACTGTGGACTGTGGACTTTTGGGGTTGTGCGCGGAGAAAGGATCAAGGACTGAGGGTGTGTGCCGTCTGATTTGGAAAGTTCGTTACTTGTCATAGTTTTAGATTTAGATTATGGATATGTATTTGATTGTCTTGCCCTTACTTTGGCTATTTTTGTAAACAAATTTAAAAAACTCGAGACTGACGTTAGCAATAGTACGTAAGTTATATCTACGCACATACAGGTGCTTGGCACCTAGGTGCTATAATGCAAATAAAAAAGTTAGAATAAATTTAGATTTTGTAAACATTTATAATTTGTTGAATTTGTAATTTGTGAATTTGTAAATAAAATATTTTATTATTATTATTATTAGAATTTTCAGTATCACTAAAAGTCTCAACTTCAGCCTCCACTTTATCATTTCTTGTCAAATTCTCATATACATTTTTGTGCCCCACTGAATCTGAGACCTGCTTTGTGATATTTACATTTTCTTTCTCTATCACAATACTAACTTCACTTTCATCTTCCATAGTGGCCACATCTCTACTGATAAAAATTTTATTCTTGCTTTCATTATACACTCTATATCCTTTATGGTTTTCACCATATCCAACACTGTTTATATGGCCAAACCTCCTGGGCCATACATCTTCGGAGATAAAACAAGGTGCTAGTAAACAACTTTTAACACTTGCAATGTTTAACTCCATTTACAAGATCAGCTGTAGCAAGCAGAACATTTTTCTTGTAAATTTTACAACAGTTCCTTTCAAAATGAACAACATTTCCATTCTTAATTAACTGGCTCACAGATAACCGATTTGTGGTCAGTTCAGGTACACAAAACACATCTCTAACTTCAATGTCATACTGCTTTTCACCAACAAAAGTCTTCAGTTCAACGGTACCCATGCAGGTTACTTCGATTTTGTTTTTGTTAGCCACCACAATTTCTTTGACATTTGGTTGTGTAGATTTATTTTTGATCCATTCTTCGTTTGCAGTTATGTGAGAACTAGCCCCCGAGTCCACAAACCAATCGGTTTTCTTTAAACTGCCATTTAAAAACACAGCATTAAATGCATTCGAATTATGTCCAAACTTATTTTCACGGTTTCTTTCAGACCATTTATTCGGATTCGGACATTTGTTTTTGAAATGACCGGTTTGATTGGGTTTTGATTTTTGATATAAAATAAAGACTGATAGTGACAATAAAATAAGGTACCATGCTAGGTTAGTAGCAAGAGGTTTTATACAGAAAGAGGGCATAGATTAGACTGACACTTTTTCTCCTGTTGTAAGGCATTCAACATTACGTTTATTGATAGGTTTGTCTGTCAAATTAGGTTTAAAAATAAGTCACTTAGATGTTAAAACTGCTTTTTTGAATGGTTTACTAGAGGAAAGTATTTTAACGACACAACCAGAAGGTTTTATCACGGAGGGGTCAGAAAACAAAGTTTGTTTACTTAAACGAGCAATTTATGGGTTAAAACAGTCCTCCAGGGCTTGGTATAAGCGGGTAGATGACTTATTATTAAAGCTAGGGTATAAGAGATCATTATTTGAACCTTGTGTTTACATCAAAAAGGAAAATGGTTTATATATACTGTAATTGCACTATATTTGGATGATTTTTTCATTTTTTCTAATGGTTGTATTGATACTAATTTTTTGAAAACAGAGTTAGGTTCTCATTTTATAATTAAAGATCTTTGGGAAGCCAAAAACTGATTAGGTGTTGGAATAAAACATTTTAGCGATGGTTCTATAACTTTTGATCAAGAAAGCTATATAGAACAGTTGTTGAAAATGTTTAACATGTCTGATTGTAAAAGTGTATTGACACCTTTAGATAGTTTTGATGATAGTTTTAGTAATGAAGTCGAAATCTGTAACAAAGATATACCCTAACCCTACCAAAGACTTATTGGTAGTTTAATGTATGTAGCTGTTTTAACATGACCAGACATAGCTTATTGTATAAGTTTTCTGAGTCAGTATAATAATTGCTACACTGATTATCATTGGAAATGTACCAAGTGTGTTCTTAGATATTTGAAAGGCACTAAAAATTATTCTTTGATATTTTCTAAAGAAAACTGCGATTTAGAGGGTTTTATGGACGCTGACTGGGCGAGTAATAAAAGGGATCGCAAATCATATACAGGGTTTGTTTTTACTCTATCGGGTGCAGCAATCTCATGGGAAAGTAATAAACAAAAGACGGTGTCAAGCACTGAAGCTGAATACATGGCGCTTAGTGAAGCTCCAAAAGAAATATTAAATGAATTAATAGATTATGACAAAACTGTCACAATAATCAGAGTGCGCAAAGATTAACTTTAAATCCTATTTTACATAAGAGATCTAAACATATAGATGTCAGACATCATTTTGTTAGGGAGGCTGTTGCTGATAAGTTTGTAGGAATTAAATATTTGCCAACAGATCAAATGACAGCAGATGTATTAACAAAAGGGTTATTTTGTGAAGAAGTTAGGATTGGTTAATTTTTAAATAGTGGGGGTATTGTTTATATTTAAACAATTAACTTTATTTTGTCATGTCATAAAGATACCAACTGTTTGTTGATATGGAAATATTTACTTTTGTTTTTAATAAATAAAAACGTCAGTCTTGCCAGAATACTCAAGAAACGTGTATTATTTCTACAAATTTCACATCCTTTCATAGAGAACAAATTCTTAAACCTATCTTGAAATACTTCCGGAGCTGATTTGATTCCGAATGGCATTCTCAAAAATTTATACCGTCCAAAAGGTGTTCCAAAAGTACACAGGTCAGAACTTTTCTCATCTAAAGGAATTTTGATAAAAAGCTTACGTAGCATCAATAGTGCTAAAATAATGCGCATCTAATAACTGACTGGTAATTTCATCTATAGTTGGAATATTGCACTATTCACGTTTGATATAATTGTTTACATCCTTAGGATTCAAACATATTCGTAGAGTACCGTTTGGCTTCGTTACAAGAACCATTGCATTGACCCAATCAGCTGATGCACCATTTACTTTTTTAATAATGTTCGATGATTCCAGCTCATCCAAAGCTTGTTGTAAACTCTCCATCAAAGGTAGTGCAACCTTCCTTACAGGATGTTCAACTGTTACTGCATTGTCAGCTAACTCTATGTGATAAGGTGTAGTTGCTATAGAACCAACACCTGAAAATACCGCTCTATATTGAGTAATTAATTTATCATATTCACCTATATTCTTGATTTTGTCTACGCGCATAATTAAATTTAAATTAATTAATGTTTTTAAACCTAAAATGCATTGTGTGTTAGAGTTTACTATGTAAAAATCAATCATATGTTGCTCGTTATTTTTTATGCATAGCAAAGTACTTTTTCCCAAAATATGAATATTATTACCTGTATAAGATTTAAGTTTGCTATCTGTTTTACAATTTTTTTTATGGGCAATCCTAATTTTTTATAGGCAAATAAAGACATAATATCAGCCATGGAACCAGTATCCAATTTAAACTTAACAGATTGATTATTTATTTGTAAATCTGTAAACCACTCTTTATTTTGTTGTTTATTCTGTTCCACGCAACCAACAAACATATATTTCTCGTGTTCGTTCTTATCATTTACACTGTCACAAACATAATCGTCTACCTGTACATTCTCAATATTTTTCGCTTGATTAGCATTCATTCGCTTAAAACATGCAGAAGTAAAATGATTGCGTTTTCCACAAAAGCTACATTTTCGTTGATAAGCTGGACATTTGTTAATAGGATGGTTTCCCA
Organism: Philopedon plagiatum; assembly: GCA_963971165.1. NCBI lineage: Eukaryota > Metazoa > Arthropoda > Insecta > Coleoptera > Curculionidae > Philopedon > Philopedon plagiatum. Next base: position 71,994,945 of record OZ020193.1, read on the forward strand.
GGCAATGTCTGCAGTTTTCAATAAGCTTGTTTATAAATTTCCTTGAATCATTCAAACCTTTTCGGACGACGTTGACTTCATTTGAAGAATTCTCCATATCTTGACATCTTTCCTTGGCTTCTTCCATCATATGGCTGATTCCTATCGTTTTTTCCAGAGTTGCAAGATCTTCTTGTAATATTTTTTCTCTTATCACACTGTTTGTCAAACCACAAATAATAGCTGTCTTTCTAAGGTCGTCTTGTAAATTGCATAGCTTGCATTTCATGCCTTGCTTCTTAACTTCTGTGATAAATTGCTCTAGTGATTGATATATACCTTGTCTCATACTGAAGAACTTGTACCTTTCATAAGTAATATTTTCTTTAGGGAGAAAATGTTGATCACATTTGTCCAGTAAAATGTCTATTTTATTTTGGTCTTCTTTCGGTATAGAAAAAGTTGAAAAAATTCTAAAACCTTCTTCGCCAATATAATGCAACAGTTGAGCGCATTTTACAGAATTATCCTTTTTATTTGTTTCCTTTGGTAATTATTAAATCTTGCCTTCCATATCTGCCAATTTTCAGCGACATTTCCTGACATCTCCATATATGTGAAATTCCACGACTGTCCCCCATTTTCACCGTTTTCTTTTTTAGGTTCCTCGTATGCTTAGAAATGGTTAGAAATAAGTTTTACAACCGACTGCGCCATGTAAAATAAGATATCTCTTATTTTATATTACAAAATGAAATGACTTTTTAGACAAGTTGACAAGTTATTTTTATTATCCACCAGTTGTAACAAACGTTAAACTAAAGTTAATATAAGGGAAAGTCAATAACACCAACTATACCTACAATATGGTTTGCTCTATTTTCTATATCATCCACTAAATTTAGAGAAATTGATTATTAGTAAAAAAGAGATTTTGATTTTGCAAAGCGGCAAATTAATGTTAAATTTGTTCAGTCGCAAAATACAAGGCGCAAATCAATTAGAGAATACTACTGTCATGAGACTAATATTAGTTCCTAATCACTAATCAGTTTATACCGTTATTGACTGAGTTCATTTTAATGTCAGGTTGACCTTAATTACTTGTTGAATTCAAATTTTTTTAAAGCTATCATTGGTTATGACAGAAGCCGTATACCCATTATGATGTAATAAAAGTCAAAAAAATTTACGCTTTGGTTATTTATAGTCGTTTTCAAAACAACGAGCTCTTTTCCACAACGTTCTTTTTAGCGCGACACGTCGAGAATGCCCAAACTTGACTATAAGCACTAAGCAGGTACTAATCGAAACTTTGCGACATGTAAAGATAACTTACGTCACCTAAGAACTACCTAAGAACAACCTAGGTTTAACAAAGTTGGGTAACTTCTACTCTGTGCTATGCATTACGTACCTGCAATACCGTGTCAATAGATTACATTTTCCCTTCCCTTCTGACGCCCACGGTACGTTAGTACTTAGGCTTGAAGTCGACGTAGGCTGTCTCAAATAAAAAAATCCATTTTTTTCTTTTTAGCAGATTTGTAGGAAAATTTGACAGCGTATAACAGTAGAATAAAATTCACCGAGCTTTGTTTTTTCGATGTTGATTATTCGGACTCTAATAATAATTATTATTAGAGTCCGACAGATTGGGAATTCCCGATAAAAAGACAGGATCGACTAAGTACTCTATAGTGATAATTTATCAGTGAGAAAATGAACATTTATTCCTCTAAAATAGGTGTTTATTTTTTGCATTTTATTCACACTTATAGCAATGTATTATTAGCAGCGTTTCAATAGGTTCGTTAGTCAAAATCTATTTAATTTTTAAGTACTCTTTTAACTGCTACACATGTGTGTTTTATGTTTTTCAGTTTCAATAATGTGTAGACTTTGAGTACAAAGAAATATTAGTTACAAGCCCCACAGTATAAATTGTTGTCAGTTACATTGGATTCGAATTCGGAAATATTTTTATTTCACTGCTGAAGAGCTGCTGTACCACGCCAAGCATTTTATGGTATTTTTTTGGCCACAAAAAATTATCTAATTTTATTTAGTTCATAAAATATACATACTGTACACACTTTGTAAAAAAAAACACAGGAAATTCCCAAACTACAAGGTGTGGTTTATATTTCATCAAATTGTACACTGCTCACAAATAATTATCCTACATTTTACAGTACATAGTCTAGTTACTACATGCAGGCGCCTTATGGCGGTTGTTGTTTTCCATTTATTTTGGGTTTTATTAGCAAAAAAAAAGATTTAAAACTGCAAATTTTCGCGCGAATTTCGGAACTTGTAAAACGCACTTCTTTTGTTTGTGACGTCACTTTTTTTATGACGTAAACGTTTTATAATGCCTAGTGTAATGTAAATTTCAGTATTAATTCATTTTCTTGATTGTTTCCCGAAGATTAGTACATTTAGTTGATAGAAAACCTTTTATTTGATTAAAAAAATTGTTTAGAAATGACCAAAACGGAGTGCGTGCAAAGAAAATCGGATAATTTGCTGGAAGTTGATGCCCTTTAGAGAGGGTTCCTTTTTTGCCTTCAGAATTTCGTTACCAATACTTATTATTTACTATACTATGAAAATAAATTTACAGTCACATATGCTTACTTGAATTTGGCGATACTGACCTTTATAGATACCGCTTTATGTAAAATTTTTGGTTAATTTTGCAGTACGTATACTTTCTTCCAGCACCGGCTCTTTTGGACACGAGAAAATGAAGTTTTCCAAGTCATTAGCTGGAGAATTCTTTTACACTGGCATAATATAATATCTGTAGGTTAGTTTTTTAACATTTTCTACTGTTTAATAAAAAGGATTATTAACAAAATACGATATAATCGAAGACAAACAACCAAATCAAACTTATCAAACCCAAACCCAACCACACCAGATAAAGCGACCGTCACACTGAAGAAGCAACGTTGCCACCGCTGCAAACACCTGCGTGTTCGATTGACAAAAATTGGATCAATCAGGATCACTTTACGTCACTTCAATGCTATTTTATCTCTTTGCACTGCCATTCCCTTAAAGTTCGTCAACTGATCCGGATCAATCCGATTTTGTCAATCGAACACGCCAGTGGCTAAAAAAATGACACGTGAAAAACCGAACCGACCCTGTCATCATTAAAGCTTTGCAAACGGAGATAAATCCAGAGACGGCTCTAACCTAGTTGGAAATAAAATTAGGATTCGATGTGAAAATAAAATACAAATATTTATTGACCCACATTGTGTTATTTGAAAGTGCGAAATACGAAAATCCCATACAGGGTGTCTGAAAAGTCTTAGCATGAGCAAATATCTTTACTATTAATTAAGATAGAGACACCAAATTTTAGTTTTATCTTATTGGTTAATAAATCTACTTTTTTATGTAATTTGACTTTTACCATCCCCTTGGGGGATTACGCTAGGGAGTTGAGGTCAAAAATTTTAAATGCAACCCTATGCCGTGTGGTACCTCATTTTAAAGATCTTTTCTCAGATGTTACTTCTTGGCAGAGTTCCAAAACGGACTTTATTACTGCCAAGAAGTTCATGGTGGCCAGTCTAAACAACTTTTAACGTAATTAGTAAGGCAGTCACTGTTGGTCTGTTACCAGAGGCGTCGATGCCGAAAATAAGTACAAACGGTATTTGACAGAAATAATTTAATTGATGAGCGTTGCCGTGATTGTATGAAATAAAAAAAAACGGTTGAGTGCAAGTTCGACTCGCGCATAGAGGGTTCCGTGAGACATACAATATTTTGAATTTCTCACAGGACGCAAAAGTCTCAATAACTATGGTAAGGCTAATGCTTGAATAAATAAGAAGAAGCGGCCATGCCGGAAATATGTCAGTGCGTAATATAACTGATTAGTAAGGCTGGCACGGTTGGTCACAATGTCACATAGTTATGTTCAAAAAAGTAAGACGTCATAAAATCGTACAAATATGTTAAATACGTAGTTGTAGTTTTACTATTGGAGATATATTCTTGAAAGTGGGTAGGTTTCAATGTAGACACCAAAGTACATCTCCTGAAATTTCGTGCGCATGTCTAGCCCTCTTAGTTTGATTGGGTGGTACGCATTTGGGTCTACTGCGCAGATGTCAAAAAACAAAATATAAAAACGACAAATGAAGAAGTAAAGTTGGAAAAAAGTTAGAAAAAAAGTGCCCCATAAAACAAAAAATAGCAGCGCAGACTGGTAGGTACTGTATGGCACAAGAGGTCGACTAATGGTCGACTTGTGCCCCGCCTGATTATACGATTTACGATTTATAATTTTTATAGGCTTGCCATCTAAAAATGCATTAAAATACGGGAGTTGCGGTAAAATCTTGCGGTTTAATGACTTTTAAAAGAAGAGGCCACCCGGCATAGGTTTGCATTCAAAATTTTTGATCTCAACTCCCTAGCGTAACCCCCCAAGGGGGTTGAAAAAGTCAAATTGGATAAAAAAGTAGATTTATTAACCAATAAGATACAACTAAAATTTGGTGTCTCTATCTTTATTAATAGTAAAGATATTTGCCCATGCTAAGACTTTTCAGACACCCTGTATGGTATTTTCTTATCTCGCACTTTTAAAGAACACAATGTGGGCAAATATAAATATTTGTATTTTATTTGCACATCGAATCCTGATTTTATTTCGCAATAGGTTAGAGCCGTCTCTGGATTTACCCCCGTTTGGAAAGCTTTAGTCATCATCGTTTGCCTAGTTGCCTACCTAACCCCTAACCTTGTTTATTTTTGTGGAATCGTTTGTGGAAAGTGGTATTTAGTTTTTAAAAATGTAACGCAGACATGCAATGTATCACTATGTAAATAGAAGAAATTGGTAAGTAATTACTAATTATTCTATAAACATATATTTTAATTATATGCACACTTTACACAACACAATAGTATCATAGACTAAATAATACATAGACGAACACTGGCGTGTAACAAAAATGGACCAAAAAGCGGGCATCTATTGAGACATTTTGACTTTTGAGGGTTTAGTGGTTTATGGCTTAGAAATTTGTTTGTCCACAATCCATGCGTTTATATGTACTATATAGATATATGATGGTGAACAAACAAATTCCTAAACCATAAACCAGTAAATTCACATAAATGTTTCAATGGATGCTTAAGCTTTTTTTACAACCGTATAGATTTTTTGATGAAATACATGATGATGATTTTAGGTACACTTGCTACATAAAATACATCAGGCAAAACTCTTAAAATTTATTTAAACGCTTTATTTTGCACTTTCTTAGGTTTTATTTAAATCTTATTATAGTTATTAAGTATATCCAAATGACAATCTTATTATGCTCATACTCATAACCTTTCTCATAACCATAACATAACCTTGGATGAATAAAGACAGTCCTTGAGGTAATCCTGGTAATCAGGTTATAAAGCTTCACTTTAAAAATGTTGTAATAGTCCAGATTCATACCAAACTATTGCCAAAGCCAATTATTTAGCTACAATATTATTGTCTAAACTAATAATAAAATTATTATTTAATTCAACTGTCTAAATTTTTTTTAAATAAATAAAGACAAAACGTCAACTACAGTTACAGAAGTGACCGGTAGGGGCGTAGAAGGTATCGACTATGGCGGTGTTGCCGTATCCCCTTTTAAGTCACCTTAATTTGAGTCGCCAACACGTTCAGTGTAGATTGCCCATAACACTGCGTGACGTAACTTTTTTGAGTGAGCAAATGGCTGCTTTTGAAACTGTAATAAATTATTCCGAAAAGTAAAAATTTTTTTTAGCTAAATTATCCCAGTAATTTTCTTCAAAATAGCATTTTTGGGGTTGTAATGACTTCCTTAAATGATTTATGCAATAAAAAAAAAATGTGCATATTCCTTATTGTACACTGCTCACAAATAATTATCCTACATTTTACAGTACATAGTCTAGTTACTACATGCAGGCGCCGGCAAATAACAACTAAAAAGGTACTGCGAAGCTCTACGCAATAGGTAAAGTTTTAATTAATTTTTGCACAAAAAAATAAAATCAAGGAAGAACATAAACACTGGAACAATGAAGCAAATAATTATGTTCTGTTTGTTGTTAACATTTAAATTTAATTGAAAACTACTTGTGAAATGTACTTTAAAACAGTGTTTACTCTGTTGCTTTCAGCTGCTGTTTCATCCACGTATTATGTTTGTTCGAGGAAATCTCGAGATAAGAGTGGATATTATAAAATTACATTTTAATATTTTTTACTCTTTTTTAAAATCATGTTGTAAGTTTAATACATAAATTACTTTTCTGACTTCTGATTAGATTTTTTTATCTACATTACCCTACAAAAGCTATTATAATTCTGCATACCTTGCATTACGTGCCAAAATTCGTTTGCGGATGTTTTGTTAAATTTTAAGCAACAAGCAAGCCTAACGTGGTATTTTAGTATTGCTTTTCAGCTATGTCTTATAAAAATCTTTCAATAGTACATAAATAGATACATCAAAAATAAATACAATTCGTTAAAGAAATCAAAATTGTATTTTGTAATATTCCTTTCAAAATGTGCCCTGTAAAACTTTGATTGACGTATCGAAAGTTATTGGTTTTGTATAGCAAGTAACTGGGGCCCAATTATTGAAAATGTTAGAAAATATTCTCATTGGAAAACATTCACACAAAATTTTTCTCACAACTCTCAGATTCGATATTTTTGAATTGATTCGAAAGCTATTTGACAAAAGAATAACGTCTGAAGAAAATTCAGTCTGCCAATACTGTACGATTCTGAGCCGGCAGATACGGATACTTAATATTACACGTAATCGTCCGTTAGTAAAAAAAGGAGTGCAACTATATCGCCAATTAATTACATATGTAAGAATCAGTTTTATTTATATGAACCTGAACCTAGCGGCCAGCGGCCAGAGGCTGGCTGCCGAAAACTTTGATGCGGAGTGTACCTTCCCGGTATTGGAAATCAAATAATTAAATACATACCATAAGCCAATCATGCACTTTAATGGCAAAATTTTTATCTGCACTTGGTGAGGAGGTTCGAAATTTTGTAAATAACCAAAATTACTAGAAAAATCAAAAAAGTAGCGACTACAGGGCTCACCCAAAAAATTCTAAATTAAAAGTTCTTAAAAATACAAGCATATTTTAGTTCACATTTATACTTGGTGGAAAGATTTAGAATAATGCAAAAAATAACATACATAAAGGATTTGACAAAAATCAGAGGCTACGGGGTCGTTTCAAAAGTTTAAAGTTTTCGTTATTTTATTAAATATAGCAGCATATTTTAGTTCACGTTTATACTTGGTGGGTAGATTTAGAATCAGGTAAAAAATAACATACAGAAAGCATTTAACAAAAATCAGAGGCTACGGGGTCGTTTCAAAAGTTTAAAGTTTTCGTTATTTTATTAAATATAGCAGCATATTTTAGCTCACGTTTATACTTAGTGGAGAGATTTAGAATAACGCAAAAAATATCATACTTAAAGGATTTGACATAAATCAGAGGCTACGGGGTCGTTTCAAAAGTTTAAAGATTTCGTTATTTTATTAAATATAGCAGCATATTTTAGTTCACGTTTATACTTGGTGGAAAGATTTAGAATAACGCAAAAAATAACATACATAAAGGATTTGACAAAAATCAGAGGCTACGGGGTCGTTTTAAAAGTTTAAAATTTTCGTTATTTTATTAAATATAGCAGCATATTTTAGTTCACGTTTATACTTGGTGGGTAGATTTAGAATTAGGTAAAAAATAACATACAGAAAGGATTTGACAAAAATCAGAGGCTACGGGGTCGTTTCAAAAGTTTAAAGTTTTCGTTATTTTATTAAATACCTATAGCAGCATATTTTAGTTCACGTTTATACTTGGTGGGTAGATTTAGAATTTGGTAAAAAATATCATACAGAAAGCATTTGACAAAAATCAGAGGCTACGGGGTCGTTTTAAAAGTTTAAAATTTTCGTTATTTTATTAAATATAGCAGCATATTTTAGTTCACGTTTATACTAGGTGGGTAGATTTAGAATTAGGTAAAAAATAACATTCAGAAAGGATTTGACAAAAATCAGAGGCTACGGGGTAGTTTCAAAACTTTAAAGTTTTCGTTATTTTATTAAATATAGCAGCATATTTTAGTTCACGTTTATACTTGGTGGGTAGATTTAGAATTAGGTAGAAAATAACATACAGAAAGGATTTGACAAAAATCAGAGGCTACGGGGTCGTTTCAAAAGTTTAAAATTTTCGTTATTTTATTAAATATAGCAGAATATTTTAGTTCACGTTTATACTTGGTGGAGAGATTTAGAATAACGCAACAAATATCATACATAACGGATTTGCCAAAAATCAGAGGCTACGGGGTCGTTTCAAAAGTTTAAAGATTTCGTTATTTTATTAAATATAGCAGCATATTTTAGTTCACGTTTATACTTGGTGGAAAGATTTAGAATAACGCAAAAAATAACATACATAAAGGATTTGACAAAAATCAGAGGCTACGGGGTCGTTTCAAAAGTTTAAAATTTTCGTTATTTTATTAAATATAGCAGCATATTTTAGTTCAGGTTTATACTTGGTGGGTAGATTTAGAATTAGGTAAAAAATAACATACAGAAAGGATTTGACTAAAATCAGAGGCTACGGGGTCGTTTCAAAAGTTTAAAGTTTTCGTTATTTTATTAAATATATCAGCATATTTTAGTTCACTTTTATACTTGGTGGAGAGATTTAGAATAACGCAAAAAATATCATACTTAAAGGATTTGACAAAAATCAGAGGCTAGGGGGTCGTTTCAAAAGTTTATAGATTTCGTTATTTTATTAAATATAGCAGCATATTTTAGTTCACGTTTATACTTGGTGGGTAGATTTAGAATTAGGTAAAAAATAATATACAGAAAGCATTTGACAAAAATCAGAGGCTACGGGGTCGTTTCAAAAGTTTAAAATTTTCTTGATTTTATTAAATATAGCAGCATATTTTAGTTCACATTTATGCTTGGTGGGTAGATTTAGAATAAGCCAACACTCTTCACCAAGTATAAATGTGCTATATTTCATAAAATGTCGAAAACTTTAAACTTTTAAAACGACCCCGTAGCCTCTGATTTTTGCCAAATCCTTTACGTATAATATTTTTTGCCTTATTCTAAATCTACCCCCCAAGTATAAATGTGAACTGCTATATTTAATAAAATGAGGAAAATTTTAAACTTTTGAAACTACCCGGTAGCCTCCGATTTTTGTCAAATCCTTTATGTATGTTATCTTTTGAATTATTCTAAATCTCTCCACAATGCATAAACGTGAACTAAAAGATGCTGCTATATTTAATAAAATGACGAAAACTTTAAACTTTTGAAACGACCCCGTAGCCTCTGATTTTTGTGAAATCCTTTCTGTATGTTATTTTTTACCTAATTCTAAATCTACCCACTAAGTATAAACGTGAACTAAAATATGCTGCTATATTTAATAAAATAACGAAATCTTTAAACTTTTGAAACGACCCCGTAGCCTCTGATTTTTGTCAAATCCTTTCTGTATGTTATTTTTTACCTAATTCTAAATCTACCCACTAAGTATAAACGTGAACTAAAATATGCTGCTATATTTAATAAAATAACGAAAACTTTAAACTTTTGAAACGAACCCGTAGCCTCTGATTTTTGTCAAATCCTTTCTGTATGTTATTTTTTACCTAATTCTAAATCTACCCACCAAGTATAAACGTGAACTAAAATATGCTGCTATATTTAATAAAATAACGAAAATTTTAAACTTTTGAAACGACCCCGTAGCCTCTGATTTTTGTCAAATCCTTTCTGGACATTATTTGTTACCTAATTCTAAATCTACCCACCAAGTATAAACGTGAACTAAAATATGCTGCTATATTTAATAAAATAACGAAATCTTTAAACTTTTGAAACGACCCCGTAGCCTCTCATTTTTGTCAAATCCTTTAAGTATGATATTTTTTGCGTTATTCTAAATCTCTCCACCAAGTATAAACGTGAACTAAAATATGCTGCTATATTTAATAAAATAACGAAAACTTTAAACTTTTGAAACGACCCCGTAGCCTCTGATTTTTGTCAAATCTACCCCCCAAGTATAAATGTGAACTGCTATATTTAATAAAATGAGGAAAATTTTAAACTTTTGAAACTACCCGGTAGCCTCCGATTTTTGTCAAATCCTTTATGTATGTTATCTTTTGAATTATTCTAAATCTCTCCACAATGCATAAACGTGAACTAAAAGATGCTGCTATATTTAATAAAATGACGAAAACTTTAAACTTTTGAAACGACCCCGTAGCCTCTGATTTTTGTGAAATCCTTTCTGTATGTTATTTTTTACCTAATTCTAAATCTACCCACTAAGTATAAACGTGAACTAAAATATGCTGCTATATTTAATAAAATAACGAAATCTTTAAACTTTTGAAACGACCCCGTAGCCTCTGATTTTTGTCAAATCCTTTCTGTATGTTATTTTTTACCTAATTCTAAATCTACCCACTAAGTATAAACGTGAACTAAAATATGCTGCTATATTTAATAAAATAACGAAAACTTTAAACTTTTGAAACGAACCCGTAGCCTCTGATTTTTGTCAAATCCTTTCTGTATGTTATTTTTTACCTAATTCTAAATCTACCCACCAAGTATAAACGTGAACTAAAATATGCTGCTATATTTAATAAAATAACGAAAATTTTAAACTTTTGAAACGACCCCGTAGCCTCTGATTTTTGTCAAATCCTTTCTGGACATTATTTGTTACCTAATTCTAAATCTACCCACCAAGTATAAACGTGAACTAAAATATGCTGCTATATTTAATAAAATAACGAAATCTTTAAACTTTTGAAACGACCCCGTAGCCTCTCATTTTTGTCAAATCCTTTAAGTATGATATTTTTTGCGTTATTCTAAATCTCTCCACCAAGTATAAACGTGAACTAAAATATGCTGCTATATTTAATAAAATAACGAAAACTTTAAACTTTTGAAACGACCCCGTAGCCTCTGATTTTTGTCAAATCCTTTATGTATGTTATTTTTTGCATTATTCTAAACCTTTCCACCAAGTATAAATGTGAACTAAAATATGCTTGTATTTTTAAGAACTTTTAATTTAGAATTTTTTGGGTGAGCCCTGTAGTCGCTACTTTTTTGATTTTTCTAGTAATTTTGGTTATGTAGAAAATTTCGAACCTCCTCACCAAGTGCAGATAAAAATTTTGCCATTAAAGTGCATGATTGGCTTATGGTATGTATTTAATTATTTGATTTCCAATACCGGGAAGGTACACTCCGCATCAAAGTTTTCGGCAGCCAGCCGCTGGCCGCTGGCCGCTAGCTTCAGGTTCATTTTATTTATTTATTATTGATTGGTATTTCATGCAGACTCGCAAAGGAAATGCCGAATTGAAGTTTGTCACGTAGTTTGAATGTTTTGGTTGAGATATAAAATTTCATGATTCAGCCCGGGAATTGAAAAATATAAACAAAAATATTTTAAATATACGCTAACAAAATTAGCTTTCAGAATTGTGTTATCTTGTGTTGTGGTATGTGCTGTTTTATTTGTGTAAAAGAAGATTTCAATTATTGGTGAGTGTACTCACAGGGCAACTTGGTTTACCCATTTTTATTATTTAAAAATACCTATTTAATTAATTGATTTTATAATTTTGTTAATCAATCATTTGGGTGTAATCACTGCAATTTTAGATTTTGTTATTTTATATAATGGATACCAGGCACGCTCATAAATTGAAAATTTATACTTTGATAATATTTTTGTTTGCTTGGTCAAATAGAAATGAAGTTTTTGTCCACGCAATGTTACCATAAATCCTGTGTGGAACTATATAGCCTGTGTGGCATTAGCCTGTGTGGCATTAGCCTGTGTGGCATTAGCCTGTGTGGCATTAGCCTGTGTGGCATTAGCCTGTGTGGCATTACCCTGTGTTGCACTAGCCTGTGTGGCACTATAAATCCTGTGTGGAACAAAAAGTCCTATGTGGAATTTATTAGTAACATGTGTGATTAGTTGAAATTTAAATACTAGTGGTAATTGTTTGCCAGGTCAAATATAAATGAAGTTTTTGTACACGCAATGTTACCATAAATCCTGTGTGGAACTATATAGCCTATGGGGCATTAGCCTGTGTGGCATTAGCCTGTGTGGCATTAGCCTGTGTGGCATTAGCCTGTGTGGCATTAGCCTGTGTGGCACTATAAATCCTGTGTGGAACAAAAAGTCCTATGTGGAATTTATTAGTAACATGTGTGATTAGTTGAAATTTAAATACTAGTGATAATTGTTTGCCAGGTCAAATATAAATGAAGTTCTTGTACACGCAATGTTACCATAAATCCTGTGTGGAACTATATAGCCTGTGTGGCATTAGCCTGTGTGGCGTTTGGCCTGTGTGGCACTTAGCCTGTGTGGCACCAAAAGTCCTATGTGGAATTTATTAGTAACTTGTGTGATTAGTTGAAATTTAAATACTGGTGATGATTTTATATCAGTTTATTTTATCTAAAATAAATTCTGGGTGAACTGATTGCTCATTTTACTTTTTCCTTAATTTCAGGTAAATCAACTCGACAGACGATCCCAGCCTGATCCACATTAATAAAATTAAAAGATTAAAAAAAAAAGATATAATTATATTTGTGAGTACTTAATTTTTCTTTTAATACAATTAATTAGTTGATTAATTTATTAAGCAGATTTCTTTAATTAAATTCTGAATCGGCCATAAATACTTTTCAAAAAAAAAATAATTATAAAAATAATAATACAGCCCTAGAGTCTCATAGAATTTTTCAGAAGTGGGATTACTCGATAACTTGATTGTTCGATTACTCGATTGTTCGATTACTTGATTGTTCGATTACTCGATAACTTGATTGTTCGATTACTCGATTGTTCGATTACTCGATTGGTCGATTACTCCATTACTAGTTGATTAGAGTATTGATTTGGATCAGGGATAACGAAATATGTTATCGTTTGTCGAGATGGCAGGTTGGTAAGAATAGTATTTAAAATTGTTTTTTTTGTTTTATTTATTTATCAGTTGCGTCTTCTAATAACTGAAATAAAAAGCCGCAATGAGTTCTAAAACACGAAAACGTGCACGTCCCGTGCAAGAAATAGATGTAGACGAACATAGTTCGCCTCGAACTTCATTTCGAACAACAGATGATTCGATCGACCGTTTAACGGCTGTTATGGCCAATTTTTTTTGAATCATATACAAGATATTGCTACGAAAAAGTAGCTTTACTTAATAATTGTAGAATTTACGAATCAGATGCTGTCTCCTGTATTATTGGTGATATTAATGATATTGTAGTAAAAACGGGTGCTAGCGCTGGAAGTGATCAGACTACTGAATCACTGTATGCGTATCTCAGTTCTTTGAGTAATTTGTCAGGACAATTAAAAATGGCCAACACTTCAAGAATTTCAAATAGAAACACATTTAGTCCTTATGACAAAAAGAGAAACTTTTTGCGAAGTGACAAATTAATAACTTGCTACAAATGTCGAAAACCTGGACATACTGCTAATATATGCAACCAGAAAGGTACAATCAATAAACCAGAAAATAAAAACCGGGAAAAGCGTGGTAACTTCTGTAACCGTGTCGGTCATTTAGAAGAAGACTGTTTTATAAAGAAAAGATCATTGAATTTTAGGCCAACTATTTGACTAATTTCTGATAAACCAAGTCAAAAATTTTATAAAAATATTAAGCTTAATGGAATATCATCATTGGTATATATTGATTTAGGTAGTTCCTGCAGTACTATTACACTCCAAGAAAGTTATCGATTAAATTTACAATACGATTCAACGAATACAACATTTATTCAAGGATACGGTAATGGAGCTGCTCCTACTTTGGGAATTGTATCGTTTAATATTTTAGTAGATGAAGTGGAAGCATTTATAACTGCACATGTAGTACCCGATTCAGTTCAGGAAATACCAGTATTGCTTGGAAGAAATTTTACTGAACTGCCCGACATATTTATGGTTAAAGATGATGTTACATTAAAGTTTTTCAAACGAATAAATCCAGAATTAAACACAATTGAACCAGAAGAAACCGATACAAAAATAATACTTCGAGTTGCAGAAAATTCAACCATATTGCCTAATCATTGGGGACATATACAAGTGTATAGCAATGATTTTGAAGGTGACATTTGTATAATAATAATAATAATAATAATAATAATAATAATAATAATAATAATAATAAAGATGTTTATTTATGCCAATAAAACAATTAAAAATATAAATATAAAAATGATAAACTAAAAAAGAAAACCAAAAAATGACAGTAGTATACTAGTTGGCATAAATAGGTAGGGTTTTGATTTATAAAAAATCATTCTTCCAATCCTACCCTTACTAAATAATTTTTTATATTTTTTTTGAAAGTTATATAGCTTAAGCCCCTCAGACTAGAAGGAATATTATTATAAATTACAGAAGAGGTATATTTAAACGAAGACTTATATTTTTCAGTATGATGTTTAGGTATTTCTATTGCGTTCTGATTTCTAGTATTAACATTATGAATATTATTCCTGAATTCAATTTTTTCAAATAAATATCTTGGTTTCTGAGTTAAAATTATTTTATAAATAAAACAGGATATGTGGATTTCGCGTCTTTTTTCTAATTTAATTAAATTATGTTGGTCAAGAATATTGCATTCCACACACCGTAATAACTATTGAAAAGGGTAAATTTTCAGTTGTACCTTGTATCAGTTTAACAAACGAAGAAATATTTTTAAAGAAAAATCAAATTTATGCAAAAGCTATTCACTGTATAGAAGAAGTAAAATCATCAGAAAAAGTTCTAAGAGTACGTGAAGAAGTGGTACAAGAATTATCATTAAATGATATCTCAATAGGACCAATAGACAAAAAACAGAAGCAGAGTTTAATTAAGCTATTGAATAACTATCGAGATTGTTTTGCGTTAACATTAAGCGAGTTAGGATGCTCCAAATCAACAAAGATGGAAATTAAACTCCTTGAAGATAAACCATTTTCTTATCGACCTTATCGTATGTCTAGAACAGAGCAGAACGTAGTAAAAGATATTGTTGATGAGCTTTTAACAAACGGTATCATACGAGAATCTGATTCTGAATATTCTTCTCCAGTTCTACTCGTACAAAAGAAAAATGGCGAACAAAGGCTATGCGTAGATTACAGAAAACTTAATTCTCTGACGGTCAAGGACAGTCATCCTTTGCCCAGAATAGACGATCAAATTGGCAAATTACAGGCAGGGAATTATTTTATCAGTTTAGATCTAAAGTCATCATCAGGTACCGTTAGATGAAAACTCAAAACATTATACATCTTTTGTTACACCAGAAGGTCAGTATGAGTATGAAAGAGTTCCTTTTGGATTATCCAATGCTCCACGAGTATTTCAGCGATTAATGACAAAAATTCTTAAACCAATTCGTGGAAATTCAGCCCTGTATTTAGATGACGTACTTTTGTATGCTTCAACCGTAGAGGGCGCTTTAGAAGTTTTACAGAAGGCGTTAGATATTTTTAGACAAGAAGGAATGACCCTAAATTTGAAGAAATGTACATTTCTGCGAACATCTGTCACTTATCTTGGCTATGATATTGAACAGGGCAAAGTTAGACCAGGAAATGATAAAATCAGGGCAGTTGAGTATTTTCCAAGTCCAAAATCAGTACATAACATAAGACAATTTCTTGGACTAACTGGTTATTTTCGACATTTCGTACCAAATTACGCTATGATTGCCAAACCCCTAACAAATTTAATTAAGAAAAATGTTACTTGGAGTTGGGGAGAAAAAGAAAAAGATGCTTTTCAAAAACTACAAAATATTTTAATCAGCAGACCTGTTTTAAATTTATTTAATCCTGATTCTACAACTGAAGTGCATACAGATGCAAGTCAATTAGGCTTAGCTGGCATATTAATGCAGCGACATACAGATGATCGTTTACATCCCATTGCTTATTATAGCAGACAAACATCAGATACCGAACAAAAATATCACTCTTACGAACTTGAGACATTGGCTGTTGTAGAAACTTTACGAAAATTTCGTACTTACTTGCTAGGAATTTGTTTTACTGTTGTAACCGATTGTAATTCCCTAAAGGCAGCAAGCAAAAAGAAACAAATGATACCACGAATAGCGAGATGGTGGCTGACACTACAAGAATTTACTTTCGAAGTACAATATCGACCTGGAAATAGAATGAATCATGTGGATGCGTTAAGTCTTAATCCCTGTAAGACTATCGAAAATGAAGAAGATAATGTTATTCTTCGCATTGAAGAAGCTGATTGGGTACTTTCAGGGCAACTGACAGATGAAAAACAATTAAAGAAATCTATCAAATTCTTTCTAAACCACCAAAAACTGAACACGAAAAACATGTTTATCAGAACTACTGTTTACGAAATGATCGAGTATACCGAATAACAGTACGAGGTATATTTTGGTTAGTTCCTAGAGGAATGAGACAAAATGTTGTAAAGGCTGCACTTGATGATTTTGGTCATTTTGGAGTAGAACGAACACTTCATAGACTGTGTGAAAGTTATTGGTTTCCTAGAATGCGGAAGTATGTAGAGCAATATATTTCTTGTTGTATTCCTTGCTTATATAACAAAAGAAATTCTGGAAGAAAAGAAGGGTTTCTACATCCAATACCAAAAGGTGTAGAACCGCTCAATACATTTCATGTAGATCATTTGGGTCCGTTTCCCAAATCAAAGACAAATAATATGTATCTTATTGTTGGAATTGATGCTTTTACTAAATTTGCATTTTTGAGAGCTGCTAAGAGTACCAAAACTAAATACGTAATTGACTATTTCAAAGACATATTTGCAACATATGGTATACCCAAAATACTTATATCGGATCAAGGAAGTTGATTCACATCAAAAAAATTTCAATTATTCTGTAAACAAAATAATATACGACATATAATAAATGCAGTAGCTACTCCTAGAGCAAATGGTCAAGTAGAACGTTTGAACAGTACGATTCTTGGAGCGTTGTTACCTTCTATTCTTGAAGAAGAACTCTGGGATGAGCAAGTACGCTCAGTACAATTTGCAATTAATAATGTAGTAAATAAATCCACTGGTAAAACACCTAGCCAATTAATGTTTGGTTTTACACCACGAAATAGTACCGATGCATTGTTAAGAGACGAAGTTCAGGAAATTCCATTATTACTAGAAGACATTATTAAAACAAGGCAGGAGGCTGCAGAAAAGATTAAATCTGCTCAACTCAAACAGAAGTATTATTTTGATAAAAAGCGAAAAATACCACGAAATTACAAAGAAGGTGATCTAGTGGTTATCATGAAACAAACACAATCAACTGGCACTAGTCAAAAGTTAGCTGCTCCTTACAGTGGTCCCATGGTTGTTAAAAGAATTTTACCTAATGATCGATATGTTGTTAGAGATATGAGAGGTTCTCATCGTAATCTAAGATCATCAAATTATGAGAAAACTATTGCTGTTGATAGAATGTGTCCTGGTGGTCTTTCTGATGATACTGATAAGGAAAGTGGAGAAGATGAAGTTCCATTTCCGTCCGACGATGATGAAGCAGACCAAGACCAGTAGAAATATCTCGGGACGAGATATCTGCAGGATGGTCGAATGTAAGAATCAGTTTTATTTATTTATTATTGATTGGTATTTCATGCAGACTCGCAAAGGAAATGCCGAATTGAAGTTTGTCACGTAGTTTGAATGTTTTGGTTGAGATACAAAATTTCATTATTCAGCCCGGGAATTGAAAAATATAAACAAAATTATTTTAAATATACGCTAACAAAATTAGCTTTCAGAATAGTGTTACCTTGTGTTGTGGTATGTGCTATTTTATTTGTGTAAAAGAAGATTTTAATTATTGGTGAGTGTACTCACAGGGCAACAGTGGCGCAGCCAGGAATACGCTCTGGGGGGGGTTTTGACAAAAAATTTTGACAAAAACGCTCTGGGGGGGGGGGGGGGATTTGACAAAAAAATTTGACAAATATTGCTTTATTTTCGTTAATTTGGGAAATGGGTAGGGTAATCTTTAGGCCTTTGGGGGGGGGGGGTTAACCCCAAACCCCCCCCCCCCCCCCGTGGCTGCGGCACTGCAGGGCAACTTGGTTTACCCATTTTTATTATTTAAAAATACCTATTTAATTAATTGATTTTATAATTTGGTTAATCAATCATTTGGGTGTAATCACTGCAATTTTATATTTTGTTATTTTATATAATGGATACCAGGCACGCTCATAAATTGAAAATTTATACTTTGATAATATTTTTGTTTGCTTGGTCAAATAGAAATGAAGTTTTTGTACACGCAATGTTACCATAAATCCTGTGTGGAACTATATAGCCTGTGTGGCATTAGCCTGTGTGGCATTAGCCTGTGAGGCATTAGCCTGTGTTGCATTAGCCTGTGTGGCACTATAAATCCTGTGTGGAACAAAAAGTCCTATGTGGAATTTATTAGTAACATGTGTGATTAGTTGAAATTTAAATACTAGTGATAATTGTTTGCCAGGTCAAATATAAATGAAGTTCTTGTACACGCAATGTTACCATAAATCCTGTGTGGAACTATATAGCCTGTGTGGCATTAGCCTGTGTGGCGTTTGGCCTGTGTGGCACTTAGCCTGTGTGGCACCAAAAGTCCTACGTGGAATTTATTAGTAACTTGTGTGATTAGTTGAAATTTAAATACTGGTGATGATTTTATATCAGTTTATTTTATCTAAAATAAATTCTGGGTGAACTGATTGCTCATTTTACTTTTTCCTTAATTTCAGGTAAGTCAACTCGACAGACGATCCCAGCCTGATCCACATTAATAAAATTAAAAGATTAAAAAGATGTAATTATATTTGTGAGTACCTACTTAATTTTTCTTTTAATAAAATAAAATTAATTAGTTGATTAATTTATTAAGCAGATTTCTTTAATTAAATTCTGAATCGGCCATAAATACTTTTCAAAAAAAAAATAATTATAAAAATAATAATACAGCCCTAGAGTCTCATACATAGAAAATTAATACTTATCGAAAATTATAAGAAAGTGGTATAACACCGTCTATTTTATCGAATTTATAGAAATAAGCAAATTTTGAATTTAAATTCTCTGCCGAACTTACGGTAAATTTACATCGATTTGATGTATATGTACTTACTAGATCTAACCTCGCTTTTTTAATATTATGTTTGTTTCTTTGTTTTTGATTGTTAAAGTGGAACGAAAAAAAGAGAGCGAGAAATTTATCCCAAGAACAAAAAATATGTGTAATTGAATCTTTAGAAAATGATAAGGAACTACAATACAGTAGATTTTCCATCTCTACTATAGTACATGTTACATAATAAGATCGTTTTCCATTTTTCAAAAAAAAAACAACACAACCCAAATGTGATATACAGTAAAGGCAACAATATTGTATTTTCCGAAAAAAAAAACAGATAAAATGAATTTCAAATTCAAACATTCACTATTTATAACCCGTATTCCTAATGAAAATCTCTTTTGATGTTTTCCTAACAAAAATTACACGAAATTATTCGTTTGAGATCAGTCAATAATACAATCTCAATAATTTCATGTGAACTTTTCTTGCTTCACATGAGAATCTCTTCTAATAATTTCAATAATTGGGCCCATGAGCAGTTGTTGTTAAAACAACAAAATAGTATAGATGTCACTCATGTTACAACTCTTAACAATGCACTGTTCCAAGTTTCTTATTATCCAGTACTAAATGCTTTGAAACGTTTTGCGTTTGTTGATTTTTTACTTCATGTACTTCATGGGTGGATTTTTCTTGCATGTGCCTGGATTAGTGAGACTTAGTTGTAGTGTATTATTTTTTTACTCTTATTATTTATTTAATTAGTTAATTTATTTAATTAATTAGTTTTCTGAAAATAACACGCGTATTTCAGATTCGTACTTTTTTTTTCGAAAATCGCGTAGGTTTTCGAAAGAAGTGTGAAACCATTGGGTGCGAACAAAAAAAAACATTTTTGAAAAATGTATTTTCGAGGAAGTGGATATTAAAAAAATGGACTTTTCAAAAAATGATTTTCGAGAAAATTTACGTTATGTTTTTAATGTAGTTTTTCTGTAGATTATGAATCTGAAAAGGAAACCGCACCGATCCATTTAAGATTTAAAAGTTACCCCGCCCCCCCTAAAAAGTGAGAAGGGTTACAAAGTTACCTATAATGTCAAGTAGTGTCCCCCAAAGTCCCGTTGTATCACCCCATATTTCCATATTAAATTTTTTTATACTCAGCCGTTTCTTAAATATTGCCTTGTAACACTTTAAAAGGACCACCCTGTATATATATATATATATATATATATATATATATATATATATATATATATATATATATATATATATATATATATGTATATATATATATATATATATATATCCCTAATAGCACATAATATTAAAAAAATATTTTATTAATATTTATATCTTATTTAAATATTTGCTAGATAAAACAAATATTTTAAAAATATTTCTTTTCAAATATTTGTTAGGCAATATTAATATGATATTAAATCAACATTGTTATTTTGATATTATTTAACTAATATTTTGTTGATGTTATATTAACATATCGCTTTTAATATTAATAAATGAATATTTATATCACTATAATAAAATATGTTAATATTCTAACCTCTAAAAAATATAAATTAAAAACAAAAAACGGGCTCTTGTTGTGAGTTCGAGTTGTAACAAGAGTCTAGTCGTAGGAATAAATGAGAAGCGGCTCCGTGATTCGGTAAGTTTTTTTAAACTAATTAAATAAAATTAACACGCACGGACCCAAAAACGAATTTAATGATGTTAACACGCACGAACCCGGAAAATAAGTTCTTTTAAATAAATTTAAAAAAAAAAGTTGCATCAATGCGGGATTCGAACCCGGGACTCTCAGCACCAAAAGCCGATCTGTAACCACTGCGCTAACAGCTTTACGGAAAATAATAGTTGTTTGTTCCTCTATATTAATAAAATGCGCACGCATAGACTCTAATCGAGTTGTAAGGTTAGGTTAGTTCGGTTCGGTTTGTTGATTTTACATATTGGCTGGATTTTGACTTTCAAATTATAATACATGAAGGTGTTCGTTTTTATGTTGTTTCGAGCAGAATTTTTAGTGACATTTGACAAGTTTGACGTTAAAAACCGTTGTCTAACTGTCAAGTCATCAGTCAAAGAGATCAAATTTTTCATTTTCAAGCAAACAGTGCAAACGTCCTTCGTGTTTTTTGAACAACTGAGCACAAGGTAACGGTTTCGTCGTCGTTTTGTTTTTGTTATATCTATTATATTTGTGTAAATTACTAATCAGTAAATCTAAATATTATAATAATCTTCACGACTTCACGAAAATATTATTAAGCCCTTTATACTTAAGTACCAAAGTAACATCATGGTGGGCGTGGGCTGTGGTGTGGTGTGGAGATAAGGATATTTTGTGTTGTCTCCAGTCCATCTTCCTGTATATATAAGGTAGGTATATTTTCTCTTACTTGACAGGAAAATTGTTGTATTATTCCCGTTTTATTTAGTATAATACTAATGGTGAGGCTTGCTTAACATTATAATGGAGAGGCGGTACAAATGTACTACGAAGCCATCCTCAAAAAACTCCTATTATTGTGCTAAATATAAACTAAAAAAGAAATATTGCAAACAAGGACTACTTGAGGGAGTTATAACAGAATCTTCAACAGAAAACCAGTTTGTTGCCTTAGAAAATCAAAGCGAGAATCAAAGTAGAAATGAAATAGTTTTTTCTTCTAAAAGTTTCCAGGAGACAGAAAATGACTCTGAAATTGATGATTACACTGACACTAAAGAAAGCCATGTTTTTCCCAGCTTTAAAATAGCTTCAACAGATGCTGCCACTTCTCAAACTGTATCACTTGTTGACAATATAGAGTCTCAGAATGAGTTATTTACCTCCGAGTTTACCACTGACTCGACTACCCATAAATCTAAAAAATTACAAACTTTTTTAAACAAGTGGAGTGTAGAAAACAATATTAAAATCAGCCAACTTACTAATCTCCTTAAAGGTTTTAATAAAATATTGCCAGAGTTTGATTTACCCGTTGATGGTCGCACAATATTAAAAACCAAGCGCACTGTTAATGATATAGTGCTATTTGACATAACTGATGAAAACAATGGACAATTTGTATATTTTGGAATTAAGAAAGCTCTGGAGCTTTATTTAAATATACCAAATTTAATCCCAGTCTTAAAACTTGGTATAAATTTAATATTTAATGTAGACGGTTTGGCTATATTTAAAAGCTCCAGAAAGCAACTTTGGTCCATATTAGGTAGAATTCATATTAATGATACTGTAAAATTTTCTCGTTTCCCTGTTGGAATATTTTGTGGAATCAGCAAGCCTTCTTCAGTGGCAAAATTTTTAGATACATTTGTAATTGAATTAAGTCATTTAATTAATAATGGGATTTCTCTGGGTGATAATATAATTACAGTAAAGGTTTTAGGCTTTACTTGTGACGCACCTGCTCGCTCTTTCATAAGGTGCACAGTAGGTCATAATACTAAAGTAGGTTGTGATCGTTGTTGTCAAAAAGGAATATTTTATATGAATATGAATGATTGTTTATTCTAATTTTACTGATGTAAAGCGAACTCATGAAAATTTTTTAAACAATGTTTATATCAAATATAAAAACTCTGATTCACCATTATTAAGTATTCCAAATTTTGATATAATAGAAGATATTGCATTGGACTATATGCACCTGTGTTGTTTAGGCATAATGCGTAAGCTATTAATATACTGGACACTAAAGAGCAAACGTGTTAAACTTCCTGTGATCTTAAAGTCAAAGCTTTCAAAACGCTTAAAATATTTTAGTAATAAAATTCCCTTGGACTTCAGTCGAAAACCCAGAACATTAGATGACTTACTACGTTTTAAAGCCACTGAATTTCGGTTAATATTGTTGTACTTAGGGCCTTGCATTTTTAAAAATATCTTGGACAAACATATTTATGAACATTTTCTAACATTTCATGCAGCTATTAGAATGTTATTGTATCCAAAGTTTGTAGGAACTCCTTGGATTCTCACTGCAAAAAAAAATGCTTACCAGTTTTGTCAAAAATTTTACTAATGTTTATGGTATAGAATCCTGCATTTATAATGTTCATTCGCTTTTGCATTTGGCTGATGATGTTGAACATTTTAATTTGACTTTAAATGACATGAGTTGTTTTCCATTTGAAAACTTCTTGGGTCGGTTAAAGAAACTAATGAGAAAACCAAATCAACCATTAGAGCAATTGTGTAAACGCTTATCAGAAAATCCACACATGTTTATAAATTATGAAAATACCTCAGAAAAGTCTGAAGCAAATTCAAAACTTAATTTTTTTGGAAAATCCATTTAAATTAGAAATTTTAAAATTAAATTTGGAAATAACAGTCAAAATGATTGCTGCGTTTTTTTGAAAGAAAATCGTTTGTTTAAGATAACAGACTCTAATGAACGGGGTGATCTAATTGGTTTTATTTCAAGCTCTCTCGAAAGCTTATATAACTACCCTATTTGTTCTAAACATATAGGTATGTTTAAATTTAAAAAAATTTTACCAAATAAACGCCGTGTACAAATTCAAGATATTACTTATAAGGCTTTTGTAATAAATTGTGGTACTTATTATGCAGCATTTGAAATATTACACCTGATGAGTTAAAGTTTTGTGTTAGGTTAATAAGTATTTGTATCTACGAACTGGCACCAATAAAGTTTTGGGTTGTGTTAAATTACGCCTAGCTTAAAAAACAATTTAAAAAATAGCGGGGCCTAAATGGTTCACTTAGACTCATTGCAAGAAAAAACAAAAGATTTGACAGTCAATCAATGTTACAAATTATAGTACACTTGTATGGTAGTAGTATAAAATCTAGTTAGTTTTAGGTGAATAGCGAGATCCCATGTAAATAGTGATGGCAATTACTTGCTTAACTTTTATTGTTAAAAAATTAAAATTTTTGAAATCCACCTTAAAAAGACAATTCTGTGTAGTACAATATTATTAAAACCTACTCATTTAAAGTTTTGTATAGAAAAAACTAGATTCTATATTTCCTTTTATGTATTTACCTGTCTGTTCTGTAACTATGTAATTATTATTAACAATTAGGTCTTGTACAACTTTTATAGAGGGTGGTCCATTCCCTGTAGTGCTCTGTATAACATATCAACTTCATACGTTGTTATTCAGAAACTATAATCATTAATCAATGTTATTTTTATAAGTTTACTATAAGTAAGTACATATATACTTATAGCTAGTCTCTTATAGTTTTGAATGTAAAGCATAGGTCCACATATTCATCAGCCAGAGAAGTGAGAAGCTATATGGAGTTGTGTTGGGATATAGTAGTGTGGAGCAAAGAAAATGCCATTGATTATATTCCGTCCAGCTGGGCAAATGAAGAAAAAACAGAGTATAAATATCCGACTGCAACTTCATCATTAAAATAAAAAAAATGATAGATTTGTGTTCTCCTCTGGATGATGATTTCCTTTGGCTAGAAGCCAAGTGTAAAGCGGAGTCTGTTAAAAATCTCCAATTAGCAAAAGATATGTGTGATAAAGGTCAATTTACTTCCAACTTGGAAATAACAGATTCGGAATGCCATGGCGGTCGTGTGAGCTCTAAGAAAAGAAAAATCAAGAAAAAAGTATGTCTTAGTACCAGTTCCTCATCAGACTCAGATGTTCAGAAAGGTAGGCATTAAATTGTTAGAATAGGTATCTTATTATGTAAGGTCTGTTGAATTAGTTAGTTTGGGTTAATAATGAAATTGCCATTAATATTTAAAAACCAGGCATAAAAATATAATAGTGTATCCTTGTATATTTCAGCCACAAAAAGAAAACAAACAACATTTATCAGAGACACATTTGAAACCCCTCGGACTCAACAACCAACCGAAGAATATGGAACTCAACGTTACATAAATAGTACGTATTTTTATTATATTTAAATACTTAAATACATACTTTAATATATTTTTTTTAGGACGTGACACTGAAACAGCTCCATCTACTAGCTCCAGTGGTAAATATATTTTAGCAATTTCTTCTTTAAGATATACCTATGTGCTTTTTTCTAGGATTAGGCAATCTTCAGCGTTTTAACAATCAGGAGAGAGCAGGAGGATTGAATGTGCCAACAACCCAAATGTAACACCAAAATCAACAGCTACCATTAACGGTAACTTATAAAAATATATAACTTTCGTTAGCATATGTACTTCACATATTATTTATTTGTTTTTTATGCCAGCATAAGTATGTACGTATCCTACCTCTTATACCTTTGTTAAAAGATCCACTTTTGTTTAAAAAAGATGTATGTTTTTAGATCGCATCATGAAAGAGTTATTTGCAATTAAAGTGGGTGTTATGGAGAACAGAAAAATAATGGAAAGGTTAGAAGCAAAATTAGGTCGGGACAACAATTTATTCATTGACATTGAAGAAAAAATAAACTTACCATGTGAAACACAAGAAGAACTAACCCTTTTAGAAGCTGAGATTCAAACAAATCAAAACATTGAAAAATCTTGTATGTACTCGTTTTGCATTGATTGTTAAAATATTTATTTTTTTTTCATTTTTGTTAGATCAGCAGTCTCTACCTGGTGGGTGGTAGTACTCCACACAAGACAGTGTATCTTATCATGAATAAAATATTTGGCCGATACCTTGCCCTAAAGTATTCAGGTCAAGGAAAAAAGAAAAAGAACTCTTTTTGTGACTTAAAGATGTATGAAGCAGTCAAAGGTATATATACTTTTTAATTGTTACCCTTAATTAAAATATAAAATAGCATTAAAATTTGTTTTGTAATATTTTTTATGAATTTTTTAGTTGCAACAAGAAAACGTCACCCTAATGTTAGCGAAGATGAAATTAAAAAATCTGTAGGCCTGTTTTTGTCAACAGCTAAGTCACGATTGCCAAAAACAGCAGGTCACCATGAGCAGTTAGTAAATATTATACCTATTAAAAATGAATATATATATATATATATATATATATATATATATATATATATATATACTATATATACTATATATATATATATATATATATATATATATATATATATTATATATATATATATATACAGGGTGATTCACGGTCGATGGTAGGTTAGACGTTTATGGAGAACGGAACGCGGGATTTTTTTGAAAATTTGGCAACGTGGGTAATTAGCTATGCTCTGTCCATCTAAATATTTTCAGCATTGCGACGTTGCCGCTTCTATCAAAAAGTCCTAGCAACTTTATTTTTTTAAATGGAACACCCCATATATTAATAAATTTTAGAATCGCTCTTTTATTACAATACTTTTTGTTAATATTACCCTATACCTATCTCTATCGGTTTTCGAGATACAAATTAGTTTGTGTTAAATATGGTCCAAAACATGGCCCTAATTACACGTAAGTAAATTAGTGCTCTCATTCATGGAAAGTTGATATTTTGGCGTAGTTTAGACAGACCCGATGTATTTATTTTTCACCATGAAATCGACTCCATATCATACAGGGCGTGCTAAGATTACTATTATTTCCGTTGTTCATAAAAGGGGTCAAATGTTCGTTTTTTTAAATGAAACCCCCCTGTATATTAATCAATAAATTGAAAGACGAAGAAAAACGCTTTAAGATGGTACATCATATTCCTATACCTAAATCATCAAGTTTTCTTAATAAAAGCGCTTTTTTGTGAAAAAAAAAATAAAGACTTTAATTTAAGTAACCATGGATATCAAACATCAAAATATCAAACTTACGACATTTTGACGACTGTGTTTAAAAAAATCTCCCAAATGAACGCAGATAATCATTATTCAAACGAAGTTCTTATGAAATTATTTATTTTACAGGACAATGTGATCAAATCATTGCCAGAACTTGCAGAAAATTTAACCAAATGTATCCTGAATTGACACAAATGAACGAAAGGAAGTTTGTAAGATTACAAAATAATTTCATTAACTATGGCTCAAATTTAAAAGCGCCTCTAACATTACCAAAACCTGTTACTTCAAATGAAGATAATATTGTCAACGTTTTGGCATATTTTTATGCTATCCAGAGGCTTCCATTCGTAGTGCAGAAAAAGATTTGGGTGTATCATATGCTTCAATACACGAATTTTGGGAAATCACGAAATGCATCCGTTTAAATTTACTAAAGTGCAAGCCCTCAAAGCAGAAGACTTTGAACGTAGAGTGCATTTTTGCGAAACCCTTTTAATACGTATACAAGAGGATCCGGAGTTTTTGTCAAAAATCATTTGGAGCGACGAAGCAAAATTTACAAGGGATGGGATTTTTAATAGAAGAAATAAGCATTTTGGGCTGATCATATCCTCACGTGACAAAAGAAATGGGATTTCAAGAAAAATTTGACCTAAATGTTTTTTGTATTTTAAAAAAGCACAAAATTAGCTTTTTTATTGATGATGCCTACTTTAAATGCTGAGAGATATCTCGAAATACTAAGGACGACTGTTACCGATTTCGTCGAAAATTTATCTTTAGAGGATTATAGGAATTCGTGGTTTCAACTGGACGGAGCGCCAGCTCATTGCACCCAGGAAGTTTCCAGGGTACTTTATGAAATATTTGACGATCGTTGGTTTAGGCGCTTAGGGCCGTGGATTGGCCACCGAGATCCCCCGATCTCACGCCGCTTGACTTTATTTATGGGGTTTTTTAAAGAAAGAGTGTACAGTACTCCAGTGCCTACCAAAGAAGAACTGCGACGGCGAA
>OZ020193.1:72023156-72065288 GCA_963971165.1 Philopedon plagiatum
AAGTTTTGTATCATTTTCTTTAGGGCGTAGCGAAAAGAATCATGATTTTTTTTGGTACCTACCCTCGTTGCGTTACCTGATGATTTACTTTATCTATTTTTATTATACTATTTGTAGCAGGGTGTATTATTTAATATTTACTAAACTGTACTTGCCAAAATGGTACTAAAAATATTTGATAACCTTTCATACTGTAAATTTAATTTAAGTATCTACTACCCATATGTTCAAGTAGGTATTATTTTATTAATGACCAAATCCTTTTAGCTGTCGACAAGCTTTTCTAAAATAAGAATAAATATATTTTATTTTGGGGAATGGTTTGTTTTATTGCCTGCTAAAACACATGGCAAAGAATTTTATAACATTTTTTTAAAATCAAATATCTAGCTTAAGTTCTGAGTTTATTAAGCTGTAAGCGTATTTTTCTTTAACAAAAACTCAGTGGCGCCCTAGTGCCTTGGAAAACCTAAACAAAGAAGAGGAAAAGGGAAAATTAAAAAACCTACGGCCCATAAATGCTCCTGGCGAAAAGCTGCCGCGCACGTTGTAGCACTTCTGGGTAGTTAAATATATCAATTTAACCCCAGAACGCTGCAAGTTAAATAGCGCCCAGTAACGTGAGGCTCCGACTTTTCCATTTTCCAAACTAAGAACGTTAAAAATTATTTAATATTAAACTATTTTTTAATTCCAGGCATTTAAGTAAATTTTATTTTCTCAAGTTGCATGTGTTTGGTAGCATACACAAACTTATTCTTATCTACGAATGATAACAAAATTTTTGATATTTTTACCTACTCTTTTTATACTGTTGGAAATTCCTTTCTTTGTGGTACACATACATTCCTTTGCGATTTTGACTAGATATTTATGAAATTATTTTATTAGAATACAAATAATATAGTACCGAAAATATTTATAGAAATGGATTACCAATTTTTCCCCCTAGACATCTTTTGTTGCCTGAGATTGAATATGAATTGAATATTCGTGGTGTTAGAAGTAGAAAAGAAACGTTCCGAAAAAATTAAAATTTTAGCTAGACTCTTGCAGAAAGAAGCCCAAGGAGCTGATAAAATTGATTTAGATAATTATATAAGTGATTTTGACACAGAACGCGATGCTATTAACGCGACGGTATGTCGATATAACCGGTCTTATCTTAGATTTCGAAGGCAATCCCGAAGATACGCTTCTAGCTAGAATAAAATCACGAATTGCTCATGTTACGAACCGCGTTCTTAGATCTTAAAATCGCGTTCTTAGACTTAAAATTCCTACCGAAGGGGATGATATCGAAGACGTAAAACTTTATAAAGAAGAAACGTACGCAACATGCCTTCAATTAGATGCAGATGTACATGCTAGAATAATTATTACCGATACCGCGAACACAAGTAACCAAAGTTTTCCTAGACCATCAATAGTAAATGTTCCGCCCCCTATAATAACGTGTCAAAATAAACAGATTTTACTTTCAGATTGGAATGTTAAATTTAACGGGGATCCAAAAGCCGTGTATAATTTTATTGAACGCATAACTGAAGTCGCGGACGCGCGGGGTGTTTCTGAAGACGATTTATTTAAATCGGCTGTTGAATTGTTTGTGGGCGATGCTTTTGTTTGGTACCGTAGCATAAAGAGCTCTGTTTTAAATTGGCCCGATTTATTAGAAAGGATAAAAAGAGACTTTCTATCGCCGTGTGTAGAAGACGAAATTTGGGAACAAATAAAATCGCGCAAGCAACGCAAAGATGAGTCGGTCATAATTTTTGTAGCTCAGCTAGAAAATCTTTTTTCGAGACTAAGCAGAACCCCATGTGAAACAACTAAAGTTAAAATTTTAAAACAAAACCTTTTAGCCGAACATATTACTCAGCTAGCTTTATGTACTATTGATTCCGTTCAAGAATTGGTAAATTTAGTTAAACGTTTAGAGGAGGCTAATTACATAAAAAATAAAAATCGTTGTTCTGTTTCTCGTTCTTCCTCTCAACTCTGTGAAATTAATACGGATAATAATAATAATTCAGGCAATAGGAATAGACAAAATATTTCAAAATTTCCGTCTCGTGTTTTTGAACGCCACGTTTCGACACAAAATTCCTCCTCAGGAAACAGTAAAGTAAAATGTTGGAATTGTAATAAATTAGGTCATGTTTTCTCCAATTGCAAAGCCAAGAGAAATAAATTTTGTTTTGGTTGTGGCGCTGCCAATTTTACTATTAAAACTTGTACCAGGTGTTCAAAAAACTAAATCGTAGCGGCATACGTTACGGCCGAAACTATGTCGCAAATAAACAGGCCAAAATTAAAAATAAAAGCTACCCTACTGTTGAACAAACTAAATATATAGAATTCTTTAAAAACTTTTATCATAACTTAAAATTTCCCGTAGTGAGGAATGAAATTTCTCCAATGTTGGAAAAAAGAAATTTTGACAATAGACCTTATATTTCAGTAAAAATATTTGATACCGAAGTAATTGCTCTTTTCGATTCCGGCGCAACGTCGTCAATTATCGGTGCTAGCGGTCAAAACATTTTAGATCAGTTTAAAATTAAAATAAACCCAGCGAGTGTAAAAAATATTTCCGTTGCAGACGGCTCGCCGCAAAAAGTGATAGGCCTGGTTGATTTACCAGTGGTGATTAGCGATGAATGTCGTGTAGTTAGGGCATTAGTTGTACCTTCAATACGCCATGGGTTTATTTTCGGTAGCGATTTTGCACGCCAATTTTCACTATTATTGGACTTTAGAAATAATACATGGAATACTCAGAATAATTTAACTAGCATATCAAGCACGAATCAAACTAATTTAAATTATTTGGTGACTTTAGATGAACTAGAGTTTGAGCAAAGAGCAGCCGCTCAAAAATGTATCGATTCTTTTCAAGAAATTTCTAGTGAAACGCGTTTGGGGCGTACAGATAAAATTACTATGACAATAGATACTGGCGACGCAAAGCCATTTAAGAAAAAACAATACCTTATGTCACCTTATATGTCAGAAATTTTAAATAAGGAGCTAGACGAGATGTTAAATTTAGATGTTGTCGAACCTTCAAATAGCCCTTATTGTGCACCGGTTTTACTTGTGAAAAAATCAAATGGTTCTCATAGACTGTGCTATGATGGGCGCATGCTTAACGCGCAGACGCGTCACGATTCCTACCCTTTGCCTAGTATCGACCGTATTTTGAATATGTTAAGGGACGCAAAATTTATATCGACTATAGATTTACGCAAGGCGTTTTGGCAAATACCGTTAGACGAAAAGTCACGCGAAAAAACCGCATTTAGTGTCACCGGTCGAGGTCTTTTTCAATTTAAAGTTGTTCCGTTTGGACTTTGTAATGCTGCGCAAGTACAGCAACGTTTAGTTGACAAAATTTTTGGGCCACGTTTCGAGCCTAAAATATTTACCTATCTTGACGATATAATAGTGTTAGGGTCTACTTTTGAAGAGCATTTATCTTTGTTAAGAGAAGTAAAGAATCGTCTTAAAGACGCAAACTTGACTATTAGTATAGAGAAATGTGAATTTTTTAAAACTACCCTTAAATTTCTTGGTTATGTTGTAGGCGCAAACGGGTTACGTACCGATCCGGAGAAAATTTCTAGTATGATAAATTACCCGCGTCCTACGAATAGTACCGAAATTAAACGATTTATTGGACTATGTTCGTGGTACCGTCGTTTTATTAAAGATTTTTCTACTTTGACTTCTCCTATTAACGATTTATTACGTGGTAAGAAAAAAAGAGAGCCTATTAAGTGGACGAATGAAGCAGAGGAGGCTTTTACGAGAATTAAGCAAGCCTTGGTGTCTGCTCCAGTTTTATGTCAACCTGATTTTACTAAGCCTTTTACTGTTCAAAGCGACGCTAGTGATACGGGTTTAGGCGGTGTGCTTACCCAAATTTTAGACGGTGAAGAACGGGTTATCGCGTACGCGAGTCGTTCTCTTACTAGAACTGAGCGTAATTATACAGTAACCGAAAAGGAATGTCTAGCCTTGTTATTTAATTTAGAGCGTTTTCGACCGTGGATAGAGGGTGTTAGGTTTACAGTAATAACCGATCATTACTCTTTACTTTATCTGAATAACCTAAAAAATCCTACGGGAAGACTTGCACGATGGGCGATGAAATTGCGCCAGTACAATTTTGATTTAATTCATAGAAAAGGACGTTTTAATGTAGTCCCTGATGCTTTAAGCAGGATTCCACAAGTATCCTTAATAGACGTTTCCTTAGAACAGCTAGATCCGTGGTATATTACGTTGAAAGAAAAAATAGTTAAAAGCCCCGATTCTTACCCTCATTTTAAGGTAGAAAATAATATAATTTATAAGCTTATTTTGTCTAGATCTAAAGTAAAGACTAATATAAACGAGTGGAAAACTTTAGTTCCAAAGTACTTGCGTAATAAAATAGTTAGTTCTTGTCATGATCCACCTACTTCTGGACATTTTGGTTTCTTTAAAACTTTAGGTAGAGTTCAAGATAATTATTATTGGCCGCGAATGAGAAAAGATATTTTGCGGTATGTTAAAGCTTGTAAGGTGTGTTCTTCACAAAAATTAGCTAACAGTCCGCGTATGGGTTTTATGGGTGCTGAGAAATCCGTACAATTTCCTTGGCAAATTATTGCCGTAGATTTAATGGGACCTTTTCCCCGGTCTTCCAAGGGTAATGCTTATTTACTCGTCGTGGGAGACTGGTTTACTAAATATACTCTCCTTCATCCGATTAGACAAGCTACAGCTAAGAGTGTAATAAAATTTATCGAAGAAGAAGTTTTTCTTGAGAGAGGCGTTCCTCAATTTATATTGTGTGACAATGGTTCACAATTTGCCGGTTCGGAGTTTAAAAAGCTTTCTCAGCAATACAATGTTCAAAAAATTTGGTATAGCCCTAAATATTCCCCCCACTGTAATTTCGTCGAGCGAAATAATAAAACTGTCGGAACCGCAATCCGTTGTTACATTGAAGAACATAAAGACTGGGATAAAGAATTACCCAAAATTAGACATGCCATTAATACCGCCAAACACGAAGTGACTGGTTACTCACCAGCGTTTTTAAATTACGGTCGTTATGTACCTATTTCTGGTCGTTACTACGGGGATATAACTTCTACCGAAGGTATAGAGATTACTGCCGGAGATCGCGACGAGTACGTCGGCAATGTTAAAAATTTATCGGATATTTTCGAAGAAGTTCGAAAACGGTTGCACGATGCGTATAGACGCTATGCCAAGTCTTATAACCTCCGGAAGCGAGATGCTAGTTTTGAACAGGGTGAACGGGTTTGGCGACGCAACAAAGTTTTATCGGACGCAGCAAATAAGTTTTCCGGTAAATTAGCCCCTAAATATGTTCTTTGTACCGTAGAAAAAAGAATCTCTCGTTTAGTCTATGAATTGCGCAACGCAGACGGCACACCCGCTGGTCGTTGGCACGTGAAAGATTTAAAACCATATTTTGGTTCTAATTCAGATGTCTCTGTAAATTAACAGGAATGCAGATCTTACGTAGTTCTAAAAAAAAAAAAATGTCTAGAATACTGTCGAATATCTTGAATACCTAGTAACTTGTTGTAAATTTTGTTTTATACGTGCACTAAAGTTTTGGTAGACTTTTACTGATTAAGACTATAGCCGAATTGTGACTGTACCCGAATTATGACTTATCAAACTGTGACTCCAGTAGGACGTTTTGATACGCGTGAGATATCAACCCAGAACTTGGTGTACGAGATAAAAAAATATGTTAACTGTAGTTAACATATTTTTATTTTTCGAAGGGGGTAGTGTAGCATTTGAAATGCTACATTGTTTTTGAAATTACTTTTTAGTGCATTTGGTTTTCCTGACAAGATGGTGAAGATGATTTTGTAGAAAATTTTGACATTACTTTAAGGCAAGCACTAAATATCTCATAAAATCTTATTTTATTAAATTATTAATTTCTTACACAAATAACAAGCATTTATGTTTTACAAGGATGTAGGTTATGCAATTTGGCATCCT
Organism: Philopedon plagiatum; assembly: GCA_963971165.1. Classification (NCBI taxonomy): domain Eukaryota; kingdom Metazoa; phylum Arthropoda; class Insecta; order Coleoptera; family Curculionidae; genus Philopedon; species Philopedon plagiatum. Next base: position 72,029,199 of record OZ020193.1, read on the forward strand.
TTTTTTTATTCTATATAGTTCAACCCCACTATGTTGTGCGAGTCCAGAATGTCTTAATTTTATTTCTGCACTTGAGTTGATTCACCCTAAAAGATCAATTTACAGTATTGTATTCATTGTTTAATTTAGCATTTCCTAAGAATATTACCTATATCATTGCGTGGTACTTTAAGAACTACGTAACGACTGGCCCTGATAAAAAAAATTCTTATTCTTGTAGCACGTTTCTCCCATTTTAATTGTATATAGTATATTTTGATTAATTGTAAACTAAAATAAAATACTAATTAATAATTGATTACAAATTCTAATTAACGAAGTGAATACTTTGTTTTTCTAAGGCTGCAGTGTCTGCACGTCCAGAGAATCTTCCGTTTCTTTTCTTCTTATTTCCTAATATGATTGCCATTTCAAAACATCGTGTTTACTTTTGGGAACAACCAAAATATAATTATGTAGAGGCCGAGTTTTGAACGGCGCACATTCGGGCTGACGTCGAATGCTTTGATTGGTCCAATGTGACACATGGAGTTCCAATTGTGAGGGGCAAGAAATTGATGTCGTGGGAGGTTTTTGGGGTGAATTTAAGGAAGGACAAGGTGGTCGTGAGGGACAATCTTGGCCAAACAGTCTTGGCAAGAGAGGGCCGTTAGTTATAACCCTCGTTTTATAAGTTGAACCTACTAGTTTGTGATTGTGGCAAAAGTCACAATGTGGCCGATGGTGGTTTTTTCGTTTTGGTGACCCTCCAATGGGGATGAGGTAAGCAAAGCTTTTATTCTCCCCGAATTTCTTGGAGTGATTTGTACTGTTGTATTACAGGGTTTTTTCCGGGTAAAGGAATAATTTTCAACAATTGAAAGGATGTTTCATGGTGGATGCAACCCTATGTATGTGGCTTCTCATGAGTTTCTATCGTCAACACCATAGAGTCTGAAGGGGTACCTACTCCAGGTGGTCCAGCTGCATCACCTCGATACAACCTTTGGTACCATGCCGATCCACATCTAGAAAGGTAGCTTTTCAGAGCTTTCCTCCTCCGTCAGGATAGTCACCCTAAGCACTCAGTTCCGCGTGCTACGGTGGATTGTACTCCATTTTGTCTCTGGGTAAGGCCTGTACGCCGATTTTTGGTTATAACTGCATATTATATAAAATGTTAATTTATGAATTTATTATTATTACATAATCCCTTCTATTTAAAGCATCGCAGTATAAAGTCTCCTGTGGATTAATGTAAATTTTGTAAAAATAAGTATTTAGAGGTAATATTATTACGTAATTACCCCTATTTTAAATCTGCCGTATTATGTTTTTGATTACTGATGAATATAAAATTGTATATATATTTTTTTGGTACCATGCGGCTTATCAAGTGAATATTGACTTAATAGAGTGTATAAAACTGTTTTGGTAAGTTTTGTATCATTTTCTTTAGGGCGTAGCGAAAAGAATCATGATTTTTTTTGGTACCTACCCTCGTTGCGTTACCTGATGATTTACTTTATCTATTTTTATTATACTATTTGTAGCAGGGTGTATATTTAATATTTACTAAACTGTACTTGCCAAAATGGTACTAAAAATATTTGATAACCTTTCATACTGTAATTTAATTTAAGTATCTACTACCCATATGTTCAAGTAGGTATTATTTTATTAATGACCAAATCCTTTTAGCTGTCGACAAGCTTTTCTAAAATAAGAATAAATATATTTTATTTTGGGGAATGGTTTGTTTTATTGCCTGCTAAAACACATGCAAAGAATTTTATAACATTTTTTTAAAATCAAATATCAGCTTAAGTTCTGAGTTTATTAAGCTGTAAGCGTATTTTTCTTTAACAAATACTCAGTGGCGCCCTAGTGCCTTGGAAAACCTAAACAAAGAAGAGGAAAAGGGAAAATTAAAAAACCTACGGCCCATAAATGCTCCTGGCGAAAAGCTGCCGCGCACTTGTAGCACTTCTGGGTAGTTAAATTTATCAATTTAACCCCAGAACGCTGCAACATATCGCTTTTAATATTAATAAATGAATATTTATATCACTATAATAAAATATGTTAATATTCTAACCTCTAAAAAATATAAATTAAAAACAAAAAACGGGCTCTTGTTGTGAGTTCGAGTTGTAACAAGAGTCTAGTCGTAGGAATAAATGAGAAGCGGCTCCGTGATTCGGTAAGTTTTTTTAAACTAATTAAATAAAATTAACACGCACGGACCCAAAAACGAATTTAATGATATTAACACGCACGAACCCGGAAAATAAGTTCTTTTAAATAAATTTAAAAAAAAAAGTTGCATCAATGCGGGATTCGAACCCGGGACTCTCAGCACCAAAAGCCGATCTGTAACCACTGCGCTAACACCTTCACGGAAAATAATAGTTGTTTGTTCCTCTATATTAATAAAATGCGCACGCATAGACTCTAATCGAGTTGTAAGGTTAGGTTAGTTCGGTTCGGTTTGTTGATTTTACATATTGGCTGGATTTTGACTTTCAAATTATAATACATGAATGTGTTCGTTTTTATGTTGTTTCGAGCAGAATTTTTAGTGACATTTGACAAGTTTGACGTTAAAAACCGTTGTCTAACTGTCAAGTCATCAGTCAAAGAGATCAAATTTTTCATTTTCAAGCAAACAGTGCAAACGTCCTTCGTGTTTTTTGAACAACTGAGCACAAGGTAACGGTTTCGTCGTCGTTTTGTTTTTGTTATATCTATTATATTTGTGTAAATTACTAATCAGTAAATCTAAATATTATAATAATCTTCACGACTTCACGAAAATATTATTAAGCCCTTTATACTTAAGTACCAAAGTAACATGGTAGGCGTGGGCTGTGGTGTGGTGTGGAGATAAGGATATTTTGTGTTGTCTCCAGTCCATCTTCCTGTATATATAAGGTAGGTATATTTTCTCTTACTTGACAGGAAAATTGTTGTATTATTCCCTTTTTATTTAGTCTAATACTAATGGTGAGGCTTGCTTAACATTATAATGGAGAGGCGGTACAAATGTACTACGAAGCCATCCTCAAAAAACTCCTATTATTGTGCTAAATATAAACTAAAAAAGAAATATTGCAAACAAGGACTACTTGAGGGAGTTATAACAGAATCTTCAACAGAAAACCAGTTTGTTGCCTTAGAAAATCAAAGCGAGAATCAAAGTAGAAATGAAATAGTTTTTTCTTCTAAAAGTTTCCAGGAGACAGAAAATGACTCTGAAATTGATGATTACACTGACACTAAAGAAAGCCATGTTTTTCCCAGCTTTAAAATAGCTTCAACAGATGCTGCCACTTCTCAAACTGTATCACTTGTTGACAATATAGAGTCTCAGAATGAGTTTACCACTGACTCGACTACCCATAAATCTAAAAAATTACAAACTTTTTTAAACAAGTGGAGTGTAGAAAACAATATTAAAATCAGCCAACTTACTAATCTCCTTAAAGGTTTTAATAAAATATTGCCAGAGTTTGATTTACCCGTTGATGGTCGCACAATATTAAAAACCAAGCGCACTGTTAATGATATAGTGCTATTTGACATAACTGATGAAAACAATGGACAATTTGTATATTTTGGAATTAAGAAAGCTCTGGAGCTTTATTTAAATATACCAAATTTAATCCCAGTCTTAAAACTTGGTATAAATTTAATATTTAATGTAGACGGTTTGGCTATATTTAAAAGCTCCAGAAAGCAACTTTGGTCCATATTAGGTAGAATTCATATTAATGATACTGTAAAATTTTCTCCTTTCCCTGTTGCAATATTTTGTGGAATCAGCAAGCCTTCTTCAGTGGCAAAATTTTTAGATACATTTGTAATTGAATTAAGTCATTTAATTAATAATGGGATTTCTCTGGGTGATAATATAATTACAGTAAAGGTTTTAGGCTTTACTTGTGACGCACCTGCTCGCTCTTTCATAAGGTGCACAGTAGGTCATAATACTAAAGTAGGTTGTGATCGTTGTTGTCAAAAAGGAATATTTTATATGAATAGGATTGTTTATTCTAATTTTACTGATGTAAAGCGAACTCATGAAAATTTTTTAAACAATGTTTATATATCAAATATAAAAACTCTGATTCACCATTATTAAGTATTCCAAATTTTGATATAATATAGAAGATATTGCATTGGACTATATGCACCTGTGTTGTTTAGGCATAATGCGTAAGCTATTAATATACTGGACACTAAAGAGCAAACGTGTTAAACTTCCTGTGATCTTAAAGTCAAAGCTTTCAAAACGCTTAAAATATTTTAGTAATAAAATTCCCTTGGACTTCAGTCGAAAACCCAGAACATTAGATGACTTACTACGTTTTAAAGCCACTGAATTTCGGTTAATGTTGTTGTACTTAGGGCCTTGCATTTTTAAAAATATCTTGGACAAACATATTTATGAACATTTTCTAACATTTCATGCAGCTATTAGAATGTTATTGTATCCAAAGTTTGTAGGAACTCCTTGGATTCTCACTGCAAAAAAAATGCTTACCAGTTTTGTCAAAAATTTTACTAATGTTTATGGTATAGAATCCTGCATTTATAATGTTCATTCGCTTTTGCATTTGGCTGATGATGTTGAACATTTTAATTTGACTTTAAATGACATGAGTTGTTTTCCATTTGAAAACTTCTTGGGTCGGTTAAAGAAACTAATGAGAAAACCAAATCAACCATTAGAGCAATTGTGTAAACGCTTATCAGAAAATCCACACATGTTTATAAATTATGAAAATACCTCAGAAAAGTCTGAAGCAAATTCAAAACTTAATTTTTTTGGAAAATCCATTTAAATTAGAAATTCTAAAATTAAATTTGGAAATAACAGTCAAAATGATTGCTGTGTTTTTTTGAAAGAAAATCGTTTGTTTAAGATAACAGACTCTAATGAACGGGGTGATCTAATTGGTTTTATTTCAAGCTCTCTCGAAAGCTTATATAACTACCCTATTTGTTCTAAACATATAGGTATGTTTAAATTTAAAAAATTTTTACCAAATAAATGCCGTGTACAAATTCAAGATATTACTTATAAGGCTTTGTAATAAATTGTGGTACTTATTATGCTGCATTTGAAATATTACACCTGATGAGTTAAAGTTTTGTGTTAGGTTAATAAGTATTTGTATCTACGAACTGGCACCAATAAAGTTTTGGGTTGTGTTAAATTACGCCTAGCTTAAAAAACAATTTAAAAATAGCAGGGCCTAAATGGTTCACTTAGACTCATTGCAAGAAAAAACAAAAGATTTTGACAGTCAATCAATGTTACAAATTATAGTACACTTGCATTGGTAGTAGTATAAAATCTAGTTAGTTTTAGGTGAATAGCGAGATCCCATGTAAATAGTGATGGCAATACTTGCTTAACTTTTATTGTTAAAAAATTAAAATTTTTGAAATCCACCTTAAAAAGACAATTCTGTGTAGTACAATATTATTAAAACCTACTCATTTAAAGTTTTGTATAGAAAAAACTAGATTCTATATTTCCTTTTATGTATTTACCTGTCTGTTCTGTAACTATGTAATTATTATTAACAATTAGGTCTTGTACAACTTTTATAGAGGGTGGTCCATTCCCTGTAGTGCTCTGTATAACATATCAACTTCATACGTTGTTATTCAGAAACTATAATCATTAATCAATGTTATTTTTATAAGTTTACTATAAGTAAGTACATATATACTTATAGCTAGTCTCTTATAGTTTTGAATGTAAGCATAGGTCCACATATTCATCAGCCAGAGAAGTGAGAAGCTATATGGAGTTGTGTTGGGATATAGTAGTGTGGAGCAAAGAAAATGCCATTGATTATATTCCGTCCAGCTGGGCAAATGAAGAAAAAACAGAGTATAAATATCCGACTGCAACTTCATCATTTAAAATAAAAAAAATGATTGATTTGTGTTCTCCTCTGGATGATGATTTCCTTTGGCTAGAAGCCAAGTGTAAAGCGGAGTCTGTTAAAGATCTCCAATTAGCAAAAGATATGTGTGATAAAGGTCAATTTACTTCCAACTTGGAAATAACAGATTCGGAATGCCATGGCGGTCGTGTGAGCTCTAAGAAAAGAAAAATAAAGAAAAAAGTATGTCTTAGTACCAGTTCCTCATCAGACTCAGATGTTCAGAAAGGTAGGCATTAAAATTGTTAGATTAGGTATCTTATTATGTAAGGTCTGTTGAATTAGTTAGTTTGGGTTAATAATGAAATTGCCATTAATATTTAAAAACCAGGCATAAAAATATTAATAGTGTATCCTTGTATATTTCAGCCACAAAAAGAAAACAAACAACATTTATCAGAGACACATTTGAAACCCCTCGGACTCAACAACCAACCGAAGAATATGGAACTCAACGTTACATAAATAGTACGTATTTTTATTATATTTAAATACTTAAATACATACTTTAATATATTTTTTTTAGGACGTGACACTGAAACAGCTCCATCTACTAGCTCCAGTGGTAAATATATTTTAGCAATTTCTTCTTTAAGATATACCTATGTGCTTTTTTCTAGGATTAGGCAATCATCAGCGTTTTAACAATCAGGAGAGAGCAGGAGGATTGAATGTGGCAACAACCCAAAATGTAACACCAAAATCAACAGCTACCATTAACGGTAACTTATAAAAATATATAACTTTCGTTAGCATTTGTACTTCACATATTATTTATTTGTTTTTTATGCCAGCATAAGTATGTACGTATCCTACCTCTTATACCTTTGTTAAAAGATCCACTTTTGTTTAAAAAAGATGTATGTTTTTAGATCGCATCATGAAAGAGTTATTTGCAATTAAAGTGGGTGTTATGGAGAACAGAAAAATAATGGAAAGGTTAGAAGCAAAATTAGGTCGGGACAACAATTTATTCATTGACATTGAAGAAAAAATAAACTTACCATGTGAAACACAAGAAGAACTAACCCTTTTAGAAGCTGAGATTCAAACAAATCAAAACATGAAAAATCTTGTATGTACTCGTTTTGCATTGATTGTTAAAATATTTATTTTTTTTTCATTTTTGTTTAGATCAGCAGTCTCTACCTGGTGGGTGGTAGTACTCCACACAAGACAGTGTATCTTATCATGAATAAAATATTTGGCCGACACCTTGCCCTAAAGTATTCAGGTCAAGGAAAAAAGAAAAAGAACTCTTTTTGTGACTTAAAGATGTATGAAGCAGTCAAAGGTATATATACTTTTTAATTGTTACCCTTAATTAAAATATAAAATAGCATTAAAATTTGTTTTGTAAATATTTTTTATGAATTTTTTAGTTGCAACAAGAAAACGTCACCCTAATGTTAGCGAAGATGAAATTAAAAAATCTGTAGACCTGTTTTTGTCAACAGCTAAGTCACGATTGCCAAAAACAGCAGGTCACAATGAGCAGTTAGGTAAATATTATACCTATTAAAAATGAATATATATATATATATATATATATATATATATATATATATCTATATATATATATATATATATATATATATATATATATATATATATACATATATATATATATATATATATATATATATATATATATATATATATATATACATATATATATATATATATATATATATATATATATATATATATATATATATATATATATATATATATATATATATATATATAACAGTGTAATTTTATTTTTAAAGTATTGATTTATTTGTTTTTTAGAAGATGTGATGGGGGAACAAGGCCCAGATGATATATAAGTATTATAAAATAACATGTTACACATTTGAGTCATTGAGTAACAAAAAATGGTATAAGAATGTTTATATATGTTTTATTTAATTTGTTGCATTATTAATTACCACATTATTACAACTAACCATTTTATGATTTTCTCTATGAATTGTTAAGTTTTTTCATAAATTTTTATGATGGATTACACGCAATGTTTTGGAGTGATTTACCCTGTTAAGCTAAACCTTATTAATTTGTTGTGACATTAATAATTGTTTGCACTGATACCAATAATAAAAAAGTATATGTGATGGATATTAAGAAATATTAATTTTATGTTATGGTTAGAGCGATTGTCAATAAATATTTTTTTTATATCAAATATGCTGAAAGTAAACCTTAACAGTTCTATTATTTACCTAACTACTAAGTGCAGAATAATGATAAATAACTTTTTTGACCAAAAAGTAGCTAATAACAAACATTTTATGACAATTCATTTTTAATATTACGTAAATATTATTAAGAAATATTTATTTAATATTTATTTTATAATATCATATAAATAATTATTTCGCAATATTAAATTAATATTTCTAAAAAATATTTATTTAATATTATTATCCAATATTAATTAAATATTTGTCAATCTGTCTCTCGTAATATAAAAATATTACTTTTTAATATTAAATATATATTTTTGTGCTATCAGGGATATATATATATATATATATATATATATATATATATATATATATATATATATATATATCTCATTGGGCATCTTCCAAATGCCAAATGAGATTTTGGCGAAACGTCACCAAGTTTCAACTAGAAACAAATCAAACGAACGGATGAATTCCCGGATTAACCACGACACATATTTCTCCATCCGTGAAACCCTACGTACTTCCATATATATATATATATATATATATATATATATATATATATATATATATATATATATATATATATATATATATATATATATATATATAGATATATATATATATATATATATATATATATATATATATATATATATATATATATATATATATATATATGTATATATATGGACACAGAGAGAGAACGGTAGTCGTTGCTGACTAGTTAAGGAGTAAATTAATAACTATTGGGGTATGCAGCAAATGAAAGTGTACTCTTTAAAGTTTAGTCCGAGCTTTCGGAAATCTTTATTTCCATCATTAGGGAATCTACAATTAATAATTAACCCATTAACGCCCAGAATTACTTTTCGTTGAGTTTGTCAATTATTTTCATATTTCGTAATTAATAAGAACCTATCTTAACTACAAAAAACTACTTTATGATAAAACATGTGTTAGATAAAAAAATATGTGGTGCTACCAATTGGTATCACTGGGCGCATAAGGTACAATAAAATACTAATATACAAAATACATGTTTACTTGTAAAATTACTACAATAAAAATTCGACATTGTATGGTAGTTAGCAAAACGGTACACATAGACCAACATCACATTTAGAACACATGGTGCGACCAAAACTTTTGTAGCCAGTTCCGGCACAACGACGTCTATTGCATGGAGCAACATAATGATGCATACCATCACAACGAATCTCTGACAGAATTCCGCGGGACACTGACGTTTTTGCAGGACCTGGTGACTTTGCTGGTATACCATAACGAGTCAAGTATATCTGTGCTAACTCTCTTCTGAACTCTAAGTTGGAAGTTTTGCTGTGATTCGTCCTGTATAAGAACCACGCATTATCTATAGCTGCATCAAGAATCCAGGTGAAAATTGACCAGTACCATTTTTTGGTGCGTACACAATGACATACTCTATAATTCGCAATACATTCGTCCATTAGGTCAGTTCCTCCCATGTTACAGTTGTTATATTGAGCAATACAATGAGGACGATTAACCATTATATTTTTTTCTCTGTTTGGGAATATCTTTTTACTGTCCCCACTGAACATCGGAGGACTCATGGTTTTTGATGTAGAGGGAGCAGAAGATGGTTCTTTTACAAATTGATTTGCGTGTACTGAAGATGATTGCTTGGGTTGATCTGTAGAAACGTCTTCATAATTGCTGCCCAAACGTGTATTACTTATCAATTTTATTTCCACAGGTGCACGTAATTGGCGACTGGTTAGATTATGAAGCATACCATCATCATCTTCGTCAGCAGAATCTTCATCGGTGTCTATATTTGCATCAGGAGGCTCAATAAATATTTCATCTATTTGATTTTCCACATCGTCGTTTGCGTATGCCATATCTAAAGCTTCTGATAATGAAAATCCACGCATGCAATAAAACAAATAAAGTGGTAGTGGAAACGCCCAGTGATACCATACGGTATCATCTTCTTTGGCGGCCATATTGCAAAGTTGGATTATTTTTTTAAAAAACTACCTTTACTGCCTACAGCTTCACACTTCATGGTGATTCTATACCACAACTTGTATTCAGCAAAAAGCATACTATAATAAAAAAACTATACTTACTTGAAGCGAATGTCCATGTTTTTTCATACGCGCCGAATGCAAGGTAAAGAAGCACGTGCTTGTAAGCGTAATAATCGACAACACTCCACAACAGCAGTTTGAGTGTCACGAAACATCCTACCCAAAGCTAAAACAACGACCGAAAGTAGTCTCCCACCACCTATCGTAAAATAGGGAAAGCTTTAGAAACAGCTGATTTAGAGATACCAAACGGTATCACTGGGCGTTAATGGGTTAAATGGGAGTGTGTTCTAATAAAAGAGCTTAAAGTAACTTACAACTTTGTTGAGGTTGGTCATTGAGCTATTAATTGTTGATTTGAACGTTGTCAAAGGTAAAAAGCCGAAATTCTGGTCCAAAATTAATATTATGGGTGTAATACACACACAAGTTTAAAATTTATTACAAACAAAACATTGATAAAATTGTTTAATTATGAGAAACATGGATATTAGTTATATAAAATCTTATCTTTTCTTTAATTTTAGGTTTCATATTATTTACTGTCACTGACAGGTGAATTAGTTTTAAAATTTTTAAGGTTAGGAAACTAAATGTGTCAAAAAAGAAGAGTAGACAGTTGTTACAGTGATTACACGTTTTCAAGTTTTAGTATGGAGTATCTTGATTACCAGAGTAATAGTAAAGTTAAGCCTAGGAAAAAATAGTATTATTTGTATTAGGGGGTGGTTTATTATCTAAGAAAAGAAGATAAGAGTAAATTGCACTTAAATGATTGATACATGTTCTTTTGTTTATGCAGTTAGTCTGTTGTCAAATAAAAGCCATCTCTAGAAAAAGGCTCCTGGTGTAGTTTGATTCTGAGATTAAAATTTTTGTGGAAGTGTAATTCATGCTGTGATTAAATTTATTTGCATGTTCTGCTAGGGCGCATCCTTCTGGGTGAAGTCTACAGTAACTCCTGTGCGAAACAATGCGGATTCCGCCGGAATTCGCCCCCCCCCCCTCCGAACCATACTCACGGCATTAATTTATTTTACGTATTTCTTTAATCCGTATTGCAAGTCAGTTTAGTGCTAGTTGCCAAAATGGAGCTCGAACTGCAAAGCAACTGCATGCTTTGTATGATGGCATGAAAAAGAAAGCAAGAAAACATAGGCACGATGATAAGGTTAGTAAAGCTAAGCTCTTTAAACAGAATACATATTCACAAGTTCATTGGTTAATTTATAATAGTTTTAGTTATTTAATAATAACAACAAAGGTGTTTAAATCTTTACTAAATTCTGTGAAGATTTAAACACATTTGTTGTTATTATTAAATAGTTTTATAATGGATCTTCATCAAGTAAAGGCTACATCGATTCAATATAGTTTTAATTTATTTCAGAAAGAAATTTACAAAACAGGAGGGGGTGTATTTACACCTAAAAGAGACACCATAGACACAAAAATAGTTGAGACGCTAGGGGTACAATTCAAGCCACTTCAAAATTTTTTTGATCCTTCCTCGGAATATTTAGGACAAGGTAACGGCGGTTTTATTAATAACTATATAATTGTAAAATGGCTAATACAATATCATTTTTTAGATGTTATAGTGTATGAAACTGAAGAAGACAAAGTAAAGAAAAATAGCGAGACTTCTTAGTCAACAGAGTGTCCACCAATAAATACGAGAGACTCAGGGTGCAACGAAGGTGAAATTAAAAATATAAAATAAAACTACTCTAGTCTTAAAAACATTTTCTTTTATATTTTTAGAAAACATGTCTCAATTGGACTGTAGTGTCTTTTTCTTTCGTGGAATCATAAGGACCAACAATGAAAAGTACAATTCAACAACAATTCTTCAACACCAATGAAGAAAAGAAACATAATGTCCTCAACTTCAAACTTATCTGAAATAAAAAAAAACAAATATGACTATAATTGCAAGGAGATTAGTTGACAGGAAAAACTTTAAAGATGAAGCAGATAACGAAATTAAGAATAAAAAACTAAAAATTTTAGATATAGAGCAAAAAATTAAAATGAAAGAACTGGAAATGAAAAACTTAGAGCAGCAAAATAATATGCAATCAAAACATGAAATGGAACTATAACAGATAAAAGCAAAACAGGCATTGGAATTGCCGATATTACAACAGGATGTAAAAATTAAAAACTGAATTTAAAAATAAAAGAACAATTTAAAATATAATTTTTATTTGAATATATACAGTACGTCCAAGACAAGAAAGTATGCAACATATGGAAAACTTGTTTTTTGGATTTTTTAAAAAAGTTTATTCTTTAGAAAAGTTGGAGCGTGCCTTAAAACAAAAAACGATTATTTCAGATTTTACATGCGGCTTAAATGCCATTTATAACACTAAACAATATTTGAACTATAAAAGTTGGTTTAGATAGAAGCGTGTTGCATGCATATATAAAAACTTTTCATCGAAAATGTGTTTTTGTTTTGTCTTAAAATTATGGTACTTTGCTCTTAAGGCGATTTCGAAAAAATGGCATTTACTTCCTTACTATAAGCCGCCCGTAAAATCTGAAATAATCGTTTTTTGCTTTAAGGCATGCACCAAGACTTCTATAATAAAAAAGTTTTCCTTACGTTGCAACATTCACACCCTGTATTTTTAAGGCAGTCTTGATAAAATAATGCCAACTTGCAAACATGTAACTGAACATACCTGAAATAATTGTCAATTAAACTCCCCCTTAATGCATTTCATTCTACATTATTTGCCATATTAACATTAACATCATAGGTAATATCATGTCTTCCACAAGCAGTTCTTCCATATTATTACCATTTTCAAAGTTATCGTTCTTTATTATTGCGATATTATGCAAAATTGTTGTCGATACTATCACTGCTAATGTAGTATCTATTTTAGATCTAAGTCCTAATGAGAGGCAAGCAAATCTTCTTTTATAAACTCCAAATGTACGTTCTACAGTATTTCTTGTTTGAATATGACCTGCATTGTAATTATTTTCTGCTTCAGTACTGGGATTTAATAGTGGTGTCAGTAAATATCTCTTACAGCTGTAAGCACTATCACCTAGTAAATAACCTATTTGATATTCACCAGCTTCTAAACGTGCACAGAGAAAAGAACCATTAAACATTGTGCTATCATGGGTTGACCCAGACCATCGAGCAACAATATACGTATCACTAATTTTGAGTCGCATACTGCCTGAACGTGTACAGAAATATATCTTTTCCTATTTCGAAATAATTCTGCATTTCCTCCCCCTGGTGACTGTATAGCTCTGTGGGTGCCATCAATGCATCCAATTAGGCCTTCTTATATAATAAAATCCAGCCTTTACATCCCTTACTTCATTTTCATTTTGGGGCATCTGCACAAATTGAGGGCGAAGTATTGCTATCTCTCGAGTAACTTTTTGTACCACCCTACAAACTGTTGTTTTGTGAATATGATTGTCGTCACCAATTAAAATTTGAAAAGAGCCTATAAAAAAATTCCACAGATAATACTAATTAACAGGCACAACCGTGCTGTATAACATCATAAGATTTTTTTCTTTTCATAATATGTAAAATTAAACATAGGTACTAACATGTTGCGTAAAAACGAAGAGTTATCAAGAATTGATCTAGCACTGGTAATTAATTATTTCTATTACTAATTGTTTCTATATTACTTCCTATCAACTCTATCAAGAAGTTTACACTTTCCTTGCTTAAACGAAATCTGCCTCGAAATTCTTTATCATTATATTTTAAATATTGGTCTTCTCTTTCACGATAAATTCTTGGTCGTTCAATATACCTAACTATATTCATATATTCTTCATCTGATGATTCTGACGAACTAGAATATTCCATTTTATTTAAAAAACAACAAAATTGTATCCTAAACACCATAGTCAATATCAACACAAAAGAGTTTGGTTAGAAACCATAATCTACGACGCTTGCGTTAATGTTATGGGAGATATATCTGCCCATTTTTCATAAGATATCCATTAGATGACTTATGCAATAAATAAGCCTTGTCGAATGGTTGAGAAACCCAAAATTAAGATTATAAGCAGTTTAATGGCTCAATAACTTTATTTAATCGATATCTGGTGCTTCAGAAACCGGGCATTAGTGGTTTTTAGTCGTTTAACCATACCATTGCATTTTCTCTGTACGGACAACGTGGGATCACCTGGAAGTTGAACATATGAAGTGCTAGTGACTATTAAGTCATCAGTTAGTTGTAAGTAGTGTTCTTTGTTCATGATGACTGTCACATTGTCCTTATCAGAATTTGTTACAATAATGTTAGGGTTGTCTTTGGGAAATTTCTGAGTTTTGTTGTATAAATTATGAAAGAATGAATTATTAATTTTGTTGTTGTGGATATAATTAGTAATTAAGTTACTAGCTCTAGATATTGCGACATTTTTTAGTGAAATATCATCTATGTTAGATGTGATATATAATCTACGTCCGCCAAGACAATTTTAATGTAGGTGTCCTATGGGTTCAATGTAAAATTTTGGACCCAATGATAAGAATTGTAATACATCATCTGGGATTACTGTAAGATTCTTTATCCAATTTGATTTGGGTTTGGTTTTTTAATTGATTCTTCATTCTTTAATTTGTTTAGTTTGTTAATGTTATTAGATTTAGTTTTATGAAATAATCTATTGTAGTGTCTTAGTTGTTTACTTGAGAAATTATTGAAAATTAATTCGTTAGTATGTGAAATTATTTCTACTTTAAGAGTTTGGAGAAAAGTTTCTAATTTACTAATAATTTTGTGATTACTCGCAATCTCAATACTTGTCAATCTATTCACTAACCTTCGGCCATATTCTGTTATGTTGGTGTGTGATTCTTGCCGAAGTAGAAGTTCTTCACTAGGTCTAGTATTGGATGTAATGTGTTGTGGGAGGATACCCAAACTCTGCATGTTAGTAGGAAAGACCTTCGGTTGTACTCCTTGGCCAGCTTCATTTTGGTTTTGGACCACAACTTTAGCTTCTCGACCGCAATATTCCCGTACGTAGCCAAGATGGTGTGGTAGAACCCCATACCTGTGAGTTTAGAGAAGGGTAGTCGTTGCTGACTAGTTAAGGAGTAAACTAGTAACTATTGGGGTATGCAGCAAATGAAAGTGTACTCATTGAACTTTAGTCCGAGCTTTCGGAAATCTTTATTTCCATCATCAGGGAATCTACAATTAATAATTAAATGGGAGTGTGTTACAATAAAAGAGTTTGAAGTAACTTTCAACTTTGTTGTGGTTGGTCATTGAGATATTAATTGTTGATTTGAACATTGTCAAAGGTAAAAATGCAGAAGTTTTGGCATCCTCCCACAACACATTACATCCACTACTAGACCTACTGAAGAATTTCTACTCCGGCAAGAATCACACACCAACATTACAGAATATGTCCGAAGGTTAGGGAATAGATTGATAAGTATTGAGATTACGAGTAATCGCAAAATTATTAGTAAATTAGAAACTTCTCTCCAAACTCTTAAAGTAGAAATAATTTCGCATACTAACGAATTAATTTTCAATAATTTCTCTAGTAAACAACTAAGACACTACAATAGATTATTTCTTAAATCTAAATCTAATATCATTAACAAATTAAACAAATTAAAGAATGAAGAATCAATTAAAAAACTAAAAACCAAATCAAGTTGGATAAAGAATCTTACAGAAACAGTAATACCACATGATATACCGGGTGTCCCGCTAAGGTCGGCCACCGGCTGTATCCAGGAAACTGTTTGCCCTACAGTTTTCGGGAAAAAAATATTATTACAAAAGTGATCCCGAGAAATCAATTAAAATTATTTTCCACTTTGTAATTTTACCGCTAGATGGCGTATTTTTAAATCAAAATCGAAAAATAAGAATTTCTCTATAAAATCAATAGTGAAGGTAAGCTACGCGGAACGATTTTGGACTCTCTTACTAGCACTCTAAAAATTATTTATATGACATTTTAGCCCATCTCTTAAAATAAGGGGTGGGGGGAGGGTGAAAATGTATTGCAGAAAAAGTTGGATAACTTTCGGCTACGTTAACCGATTTTAGCAAACTTGGTCTTGTTTTAAAGCTATTTGATAGCCGAATCACAGCGTGTAATAATACTAAAGTTTTTGTTTAAGCCTGAACCGCCAGATGGCGTATTTTGATCGCTTCAGGAGTTTACCCAATTTTCCATGATAAGGTTAATGGAAGGCTATATTTTTTATATTACTTTCTTATTACTTGTAAAATTACCTAAAAAATGGCAAAAACCGGAAGACGCTATCGTTTTTCAAACTTAAGTTATGACCAAAAATCTCTTTAGGAAATATTATTTTTAAATTTCAACGTGAAATTCGAAATTTTTTCGCAATAACCAGTACTAATCGACCTAAAACTTAAAAGCTTCCGAAAAAATATTGTCATCATAAAGTAGTAACACTTGTAGATCTGAGGTCCTGGAAAAAAAATCGACTGATACTTTTTTCATTAGTATTTTATTTGTGTTTGTATTGGATTTCTTTTTAAATTAATATTAATTAACATTTCACTTGCAAAGATCATTACATTTTTAGCAAATGCTCAAAATGTCCGCCATTATTGTCAATGCAACTTTGAAGTCTTCGCCGTGTCCCATTAACAGCAGTTTCGATTTCTGCAAACTGAAATAGACGCTATCGCATTTCGGATTATAAGAATCATGTCTTCTCGTGTGGTTGGCCGGGTCTGGTAGACAATATCTTTAAGCCTTCCCCATAAATAAAAGTCCAAAATGGTTAAATCAGGAGACCTGGGTGGCCAAGGAAATAAACTACCCCTTCCTATCCATCCAGTGGGAAACTGGATATTCAAATATTCTCTCACGTTGAGAGCATAATGAGCGGGGCAACCGGCTTGTTGAAACCACATGTTTACACGAGTTTCTAAAGTCATTTCTTCCAAAAGAATTGGCAAATGGTTTCTTAAAAACTCCAAATACCTTGCTCCATTATGCGTCTCTTCAAACATAAAAACAATAATTTTACCTTCAATATTGCCGCACCAGACATTTACGCTAAATTTATTTTGATGATCGATTTCTATCATCCAATGCGGATTATGTGCCGACCAATAATGTATGCTATGTAAGTTTACTTGACCTCTACTAGTAAAGGTAGGCTCATCTGTCCATAAAATTTGGGACAACAAATTTGGATTTTCTCTGGTCATTTCAAGCATCCAGTGGCAGAAATCTAGCCTTCGGTCAAAATCAAGTGGGGTGAGCGCCTGATGAAGTTCAACATGATATGCATGTAATCTTTCTTTTTTGAGAATTCTTTGTACAACCGATCGAGGAATTACCAGATCTCTTCATAAGCTTCAATGTAACCAAGCACATTTATGATATTGACTTCATTTCGAGCTCTGCGAATCCTGTTTTTGGCTTGTATCGGCAACACTTGCCCACTTTCTCGCAAACGTCTTGCTAAACGTGTAAAATCTTTCCGCGAAAAATGTCGTCTCTCAGGATATCTTACAGCGTACTCCCGCGAGCCAACAACTGCATTTTCAAAACATTGAAAATTAACTGCCAGCATGTCATATGCTTCAGCAACAGTATAAGACATACTTTTCGAACAGATTAAACTGTTTTTAATACAAAAACAAAACATTCGACTTCAAAATAACGAATAACTTATTAAAGGCGAAAATTGATGACAGCTAAATATTGTCAATTTCATTCTTTCGTTTTCCATGGTTTACTTATTTTTAATAAACATGTCCTGTTAGACTTTTATTGCATTTTCGTTACTTACTTTATGATGACTTCACAGTGGCATTGACAATAATGGCGGACATTTTGAACATTTGCTAAAAAAGTAATGATCTTTGCAAGTGAAATGTTAATTAATATTAATTTAAACAGAGATACAATACAAATACAAATAAAATACAAATGAAAAAGTATCAGTCGATTTTTTCCAGAACCTCAGAACAATAAGTGTTACTACTTTACGATGACAATATTTTTTCAGAAGCTTGTAAGTTTTAGGTCGATTAGTATTGGTTATGCGAAAAATTTTCGAATATCACGTTGAAATTTAAAAATAATATTTCCTAAAGAGATTTTTGGTCATAACTTAAGTTTGAAAAACGATAGCGTCTTCCGGTTTTTGCCATTTGTTAGGTAATTTTACAAGTAATAAGAAAGTAATATAAAAAATATAGCCTTCCATTAACCTTATCATGGAAAATTGGGTAAACTCCTAAAGCGATCAAAATACGCCATCTGGCGGTTCAGGCTTAAACAAAAACTTTAGTATTATTACAGGCTAGCAAATAGCTTTAAAACAAGACTAAGTTTGCTAAAATCGGTTAACGTAGCCGAAAGTTATCCAACTTTTTCTGCAATACAATTTCACCCTCCCCCCACCCCTTATTTTAAGAGATGGGCTAAAATGTCATATAAATAATTGTTAGAGTGCTAATAAGAGAGTCCAAAATCGTTCCGCGTAACTTACCTTCACTATTGATTTTATAGAGAAATTCTTATTTTTCGATTTTGATTTAAAAATACGCCATCTAGCGGTAAAATTACAAAGTGGAAAATAATTTTAATAGATTTCTTGGGATCACTTTTGTAATAATTTTTTTTCCCGAAAGCTGTAGGGCAAATAGTTTCCTAGATACAGCCGGTGGCCAACCTTAGCGGGACACCCGGTATATTACAATTATTTCCATGGGGTCCAAATTTTGCATTTGTTAAAAGTGTCGTGGCGGACGTAGATTATATCACATCTAACATAGATGACATTACACTAAAAAATGTCACTATATCTAGAGCTACTAAACTTAATTACTAATTATATCCACAACAACAAAATTAATAATTCATTCTTTCGTAATTTATACGACAAAACTCAGAAATTTCTCAAAGACAACCCTAACATTATTGTAACAAATTCTGATAAGGGCAATGTGACAGTCATCATGAACAAAGAACACTACTTACAACTAACTGAAGACTTAATAGTCACTAGCTCTTCATATGTTCAACTGCCAGGTGATCCCACGTTGTCCATACCGAGAAAATGCAATGATATGGTTAAAATGAAAACCACCAACCAGATTACTGAAGTTCTGACTATAAAGGTACATCTCCAAAATTTTATGCTCTTCTTAAAATACACAAACCTACTTTATCAGTAAGGCCTATAGTAGCCTCTATTGGGGCACCTACAGAGCAAATTGCATCTTTTGCCACAGACATTCTAACTAAAGCTT
The DNA here is from genome assembly GCA_963971165.1 of Philopedon plagiatum. Taxonomy (NCBI): domain Eukaryota; kingdom Metazoa; phylum Arthropoda; class Insecta; order Coleoptera; family Curculionidae; genus Philopedon; species Philopedon plagiatum. Next base: position 72,048,701 of record OZ020193.1, read on the forward strand.
ATGACTACGATAATGAATCCTACATAAAAGACTCATTTGAAGTCACACAAAGATTCAATAACATAACCTACCTGACAATTAGGTCCTGGCTAGTCTGGATGTGATATCTCTTTTTAGTAACGTTTACTTAAATGCTGCTCACAGAGCCATCCACAAAAACTGGAACCGTATCAGTACTCACTGTAATATAAATAAAGAATCCTTTATGGAATTGATACCCTTCCTTTTTGAAAATACTTATTTCTCTTTTAATATCAAAAATTACAAACAGACTTTTGGCACACCTATGGGTACCACTATTTATCCAATTCTAGCAGCCTATGTTATGGACGATCTGCTGGACACTGTCATTCCTGTCCTATCCTTTGTGACAGTCTAATTTAGGCCACACTGTCGCGTATTGTTTTAATAATTAGTTTATTCGCGATTGCCTGTGTAGTTTTTATTTTATAGTTTACCTCAATGAAAGTTATATCTTCATACGTACAAGTGTGACCTGCCCCGTTCTCGGGCTAGTTTCTAAGGTTTCTGTTCTGGCGGACTGCCTTCTATCTTGTCCAAATTGGCTGTCCATCTTTCATGGCTTGTAGGTTGATGTAACGTTCTCTTTGTTTGAGCCCCAAAGTTCGTTTTCTGCGCTTTGCTTAAAGTTCCCCCTGTATACAGACAGTCCCTCTTAGTTTATTTACTTACGTTAACATGCTTTTGGAGAATAAATAGTTAGGGGATACATACATATTTTCACACGTTTTTCAGCTGTTGACATTTTCTTAATTTGTTTGGCTTTTGATCGCATTGCCTTCACTGTCCTGAATCTAGCGTTCTCTATTAATTAAACTCCCAGATTTTCTTTTCTTTTCCTCTTCCAAGATCTTGTTTTGAATTTTATAAACAATTTAATAAATTGAGTTATCTTTTGAAGGTTGGAAGGCAGTGTGTATGTTTTCGTCGGGCGGAACTGTAAGGCGGGACAATATCGGGTTCGGGCCGCGAGGTCGATTAACGTAGACATCAATGGTAAGAACGAACCGACCTGTTCGCATGCAAGAACAGTCCCAAAGCGCGTTCGGGAGCCGTCGATTTATGAACACAGCTGCTGAAGTGGCATTTTCGAGCGTGGGAAGGTTGGTTTGGTGGCACTACGTCATCGTTTTCCTTTCTGGAGTTTCGGCATTCGAGGGAGCAGCTTCTAATCCATGCTTGAAATTGGTTGAAATTTAGTAATTCTTATTGGTATGCCGTGGCGCCATCTTCAGACTCTATCAATTACTGTCATGATTTTCCAGTCAGTGTAGCTGCTGTCACCCCGATCATCTTGGGTGATGTTCTGTGCCACCTTGTCGGGCTTGCGCAGACATTAAGCGGAAGGTCTGGAAGTGTCATCTGCTGATTCTTCCGGCACGAGGGGTCATTTCCACGCTAACTCTCGAGGCAGTTGTTCCATGGTCCCTGGTTTTAAAGCTTCAGTTTTTGAGCTCAAGTTCTCAAGTAGTTTCTGGATTAAAAAGTCAGGGACCGTGTTTAAATTCTTGGTGAATTTGTATCTGCAAGACGCAGGATTTTTTGGGCGACTTCGTTCGATGATAGGTGAGTTTCTTTACAATTTTTGTCAATGCGTAGACCCCACGTGCATGGGAATCTTCATTCTAAGGGTTTTCTTTCTTTTATTTATATCAGCCACCAACATCGGCCTGACGATTTGGAGACCGCTGGTAGCTGCCCCCCTTTTTGGTGTTTTGTTTGGGGAATTTTGAGTATCGAGCCCTCTTGAAGAGGTAAGTCACCTTGAAGCTTGTCTTTGCCTCGTATTTCCTGAGTTACTTATTAATCGCCTAATTTTTTTTTCCTTAAGCCCATAAATTATAAGTGAAATTTTAGCGAACCGTAATTATCGAAGCTGCTTTAAAGTATTTTGTACTAAGACTAGCTTTTTTTTCGGGCTGCTCGGTGTGTGCTACATCTTATTTTGAATTATAACAGCTGACTTAATTATAACTATAATAACCAAGCTGCTCAACTGCTTTAATATTAGTATTACCTTACCTAATTTGCATTCTTTTGAAAGCGGGACTATATTTTTGAAGCTTGAATAGTGTGAAGTAAAGTTCATACAATCTATAAGCTATGTTTAGGGCTTCTTTATACCAGCTTACGGGCCAGTTGGAACAGCTAAGCTTGGATTTAAGTAGTCAGTCGCTCGCTTAGTAAATGTAGATTGTTTTTATCGGTTTTTTTTATTGACTTTATCGCAAAGCACATACTGTAGCTTTAACAAGTTTCTTTATCGACTTTATTTCATCGTGAATCATTTGCAGTAGGCTGTCTAATCCTAATTTCAAACCGTAATTTATATAGATATAAAGGAATTTGTGGTACTAGTTAGTTTGACATTGACAAGCCTCAGTGGAAAATTAAAGCGTTATAGACAGTGTTTTTAAATTTATTAATTTGTTATTAGTATTTCAGTCGCCATCCTGTTAGGAAAGCTTTTTTTAATGTAATTAAATAATATTCCGGATGAGTACCACAAAATCCTTATTCCCTTTTTTTATAAGTTAAGACGTGTACGGGCTTGTAGTTTCGGATTTATTGTTTATGAAGTTGGAAAGTTTAGATTTATTTTTGCATTTGTTTATAACGGGGGGTTAAATAATATTTTTATGTTTGCCAGAGGGGTTGATGAACCGATTATTTTATTTTCAAATTTGTCATTTGACTATTATTGGATTTATTAAGCTCGTACACGTTTTATACCTTCTCTATTATATCATACTGCTTGGAACGTAGGGTAGCTACATAGTTGCTTCGTAATTAGTTAAATTCGTTTGGGGGAACCTAAAGTAGTTTAGTAGTTGCTTTTATGGTAGCGATTTAATTGCTTGTGATTTAAGCTTTGTGTTTTTATTTATTTATTTATTTATTCATTTACGGCCATAAACACAAAAGTTACACACTAATTAAATCTAAATTTTTGATAGATGTACACAAGCGGTGTATTTTGTTGGATTGTTTATAGTTAAACGGTTTCTCCATATAAGGGGTGTTTTCTCTTGATTTCAGTCACCAAAATTTTTCTAAACTCAATTATTATCGTTTTTTTTTTCCCTTATGTTATCTTACATTGATACGGTTTACTCGATTGGTACTAAACGCTTAGCTTTTGGGTCAAGCTACAGTAGGTGTTTAAAGATTTAATTATTTTCTATCTGTTGCCTTCGCTTAAGCCTTTTTCTTTTTTTTATACTTTGAATCTAGCGTGAACTTATGATTTAATTATCAATTATTTTCTTTTGTTGTACTTTCATTATTTTTATTGTTAATGTAGGATAGCATAATGCAGCGTTAAACTGGTCACTTAGTGAACATTTAAGTTTTGTAAATATTAACGATTATCGTTAAAGTATCAAGGAACTGTACAATTTTATTTAGTTATCAATGCCCTTAAGTACTAATTTCTTATGTTTATTAAAGTAACTTTTTAATATTATCCTAAGCTTGTTTAAATTTTGCAATCTGGTTTTCAGCGATTACTTCTTTTATTGATATTTTTTTTTAAATTAAAGTAACTTCATATTTTGTTTTTTTGTATACTTAACTTAAATTTTGCGATTTATTTCAAGCCACTGGCTTTCTCTTTTGTTATTAACCATTTATTTAATATTATTAAATTTTGCGAATTAGTTTCAGTAAATTATTTCTCTCCACATATTAACTTTTTCTATTAACGTAACTTCTGACTTTGTTATTAATGTACCGTGATAATATGTTTTTTTTAATAATAATCTTTAAATTACCCTAACTACTAGGAATTGTTTTTCCTAGGGTTTTTCCGGTGGGCGTTAAGAAGACCCCTATTATTATTTTTGGCGGGCGCTAAGCAGCCTTCATATTTTTTTTGCTGGGTGCTAAGGAGCCACCCTATGGATTCTTTTTGAATGTGAAATGAAACAGACATCCTCATGACGTTTTTCATGTAATTTACTTTATTTAATTTGCGGGGGCAAAAATCACCCAATTCTCTTGTCTTGTGAACAGCACTTGTAATTTTTTTTGTTCATGTAGAAATAAATGTATATAGGGTTATATGTATTTAAGTTTTTTTTATCCAGCTCACTGCGCCCTATGCTTTTCTGAATTTTAAATTATGAATAGCAGGATTGTTGTGTGAGAAGCAGGTCCCTAAACCACCTAGGCGACTTCCAGTTTGTGTCGGTGTAAAAAACTGGTGGCGTCCAATCGAACCTATTCCGGCTAACTGAACTGAGGGCTAATTTGCACGCGCTCTACTACAACTACTTCACACAGAGCACCCTGCTGTTTCAGTTTCTTTTTTTGAGTACCTTCCAGAATTATTTTAATGTTCTTTTCAAGTTTTAAGCGGTAAGTATTTGGTCAATGATACTCATCATAGTATCTTTGACCGTTTCTAACCAAACACTTTTTATTTAACAAAGTGCGTCGCAATCTTCACTTCATAAAAAAATATGTAGATGATATCATTTTATCCTTACCTCAGGATGGTATTAATGAGATAGTAGAAACTATGAACAGTTATGATCCTTACATATAATTCACTACACAAACAGAAAATGACGAGCAAGCTATTCCATTCCTGGATACCAAGTTTATACGTTCTCCAGATATTAAAACCACTATAGACTAGTACAGGAAACCTTGCAGTTCAGGCAGGTACCTGAACTATTGGTCATGCCATAAATATTCTACAAAAGTGAATTTAATAAAACAAATGAAAAACAGAGTTTTGAAAATCTCAGACCCATCCTTCCACAAAAAGAATCTGGACATCCTGTTAACGCTTTTTACTGATAACTCCTACCTACCGACCTTAATAAAAAAGATACTGTTCAAGTTCGTCCAATACATTGACTGACACCAGTATCCCCAATATGAATCATGTTAATAGTGTTGCTGTGGCGGACCCAGAAAGAAAACTTATTCTCACATCTCTACCCTTCATAAAGGAGGTCACTCCCGGCCTGACTAGGATTTTTAGTCAAATTATAGATATAAAAATTGCAACTAAATCAGTTCTTACAATTCGCTCTGTATATTCTAAACTCAAAGACAAAACCCCTTTAACAGCTAGGTCTGATGTAGTCTACCGTATACCTTGCGCGGACTGCGATAAAATATACATTGGTCTAACTTCTCGACCGATTTCTAACCGCATTGTTTCGCATAGGAGTGACTGTAGACTTCACCCAGAAAGATGCGCCCTAGCAAAACATGCAAATAAATTTAATCACAACATGAATTACAATTCCACAAAAATTTTAATCTCATAATCAAACTACACTAGGAGGCTTTTCCTAGACATGGCTTTTATTTCGCAACAGACTAACTGCATAAATAAAAGAACAGATATCAATCATTTAAGTGCAATTTACTCTTATCTTCTTTTCTTAGATAACAAACCACCCCCAAAAATAACGCCATAAATAGTACTATTTTTTCCTTGGTTTAACTTTTTTATTACTCTGGTAATCAAGATACTCCATACTAAAACTTGAAAACGTGTAACCACTGTATCAACTGTCTACTCTTCTTTTTTGACACATTTGGTTCCCTAACCTTAAAAATTTTTAAAATAATTCACCTGTCCTGTCAGTGACACTAAATAATATGAAACCTAATATTAAAGAAAAGATAAGATTTTATATAACTAATATCCATGTTTCTCATAATTAAACAATTTTACCAATGTATTGTTTGTAATAAATTTTAAACTTGTGTGCGTTAATATTTTGGACCCGAATTTCGGCTTTTTACCTTTGACAAAGTTCAAATCAATAATTAATATCTCGATGACCAACCTCAACAAAGTTGTAAGTTACTTTAAACTCTTTTATTGTAACACACTCTCATTTAATATATTAATTGTAGATTGATGATGGAAATAAAGATTTCCGAAAGCTCGTACAAAACTTTAAAGAGTACACTTTCATTTGCTGCATACCCCAATAGTTACTATATATATATATATATATATATATATATATATATATATATATATATATATATATATATATATGTTTGAACGTAGACTTTCACGGATGGAGAAATGTGAAGAAATATTGATCCGGGAGTACATCCGTTCGTTTGTTAAATTCCTGTTGGAATCTGGCAGACGTTTCGCCAAGGTCTCACTTGGCATTATCAATGCTTACTGATCAGTTTACGACTTGACAGCAACGAGTAAGCATTGATAATGCCAAGTGAGACCTTGGCGAAACGTCTGCCAGATTCCAACAGGAATTTAACAAACGAACGGATGTACTCCCGGATCAATATTTCTTCATATATATATATATATATATATATATATATATATATATATATATATATATATATATATATATATATATATATATATATATATATATATATATATATATATAGTGTGTCCCCGGATCGACGCATGAATCGATGAAGAAGTCAGAAATTTTTTGAGTTGAAACTTCATCTTCTGGAGTTCAGCCCTGCTTGGATAGAAACTAATTTGTGTCGTAATTTTAGTTTCGGAAAATCAAGTAAGCCTTGGAAATTTATGAAAAACTTATTTTTTCCACTAGCAAAGTGCTTTTTCTTTAGGAGATACGAAAAAATGTTATTAAGAAAAAATGTTCAGAAAGAAAAACTGAGTAAAAATACAAAATTTTAAAATCCTATGCCTACTTTGATATTTTGCATTATTTTTATTCCTCCCTCCCTGCTAAAAATATTTAAAAAATTCGTTAGGAAAAGTTATTCAAAATAATAATTTAAACACGATCGGTTTATCTTCATCTGTCTATTAGACATTTAGATAATTATAAAAAATGAGAACATAAAAATAAGAAAATAAAAACAATTCGCATCGTTCAAAATATCAAGATTAAATTTGTTTCCATACTATTCTGAAAACAAATAGTATGCTATGGAACAAAAAAAAATAATGTTTTGACAGTTGTCAAAAATAGTTCATTCTAATAATTGTCGTAGTGTGTTCTGTGCTCTAAAACTGATCCGAAATTTCGAAAATATCACTGTAAATTATCAAAAAAGTTATGCTTACTATACCAGAACGGATCTACTGAATTCAGTGTTATGGCATAGGTGAATTATCTATTCCTGAGGTTATCAGACTATTTAATATGAAGTTTCCGAACACAGTTTTGGTCCAATCTACAGTATCCAGACTGGTTAAAAAATTTGTCACTACCGGTACTGTACATAATATACCAAAAAAGAAAAAGAACTTTGATGAAGATGATGTAGGTACTGTGTTAGCAATGGATTCATTACGCGAAAATCCCAAGATGTCATTAAGAAAGCGGTACGAGGAGACTCGCATTAGCAAATCACATTTGCAACGCATTTATGAAGCAAAGAAGGTAAAACCATATAAAGTCAGATTTCGTCACACGCTGGAAGAAGGGGATGAATCCCAAAGGTTGGAATTTTGCCTGACTTTAGGTGAGAAAATTCTAGAGGACCGAAATTTCCATAAAAATATTATTTTCTCAGATGAATCCACTTTTACAACTAACGGTGTACCTTCATCACAGAATTGTCGATATTGGTCTGAAAGTAATCCAAATTATGTAATAAATTCTAGGCGACAGTATTTTAAAAAAGTTAATGTTTGGTGTGCCATTTCCTATCATTGTGGTGTAATTGGGCCATATTTTATTGAGGGAACACTTAATCAACATACTTATTTAAATATATTGAATCAGTTTGTTGACGAACTACCATACGAACCTAGACTTTTTTCATATTTTCAACACGACGGTTGCCCTGCCCACTCGACATTTCGGGTATGTGAATGGCTGAATGAGCATTTTCAAGAAAAATGGATAGCCAATGTCCCATTTTGTGGCCGCCCAGATCTCCGGATCTAACAATCATGGATTTTTATTTTTGGGGTCGGATACAACAAATAGTGTATTTGAATAGGCTTCCAAATGACGTAGAAGTATTGAAAAATCGCATTAGAGATGCGATAAATTCTATTCGCCCCGAGGAGATAAGAGCAGCTTTTACTGCATTTCGAAGAACAATTGAGGAATGTGCAAATAATGGCGGCGGACTTATTGAATGAGTGAATATTTCAGTTGATGTTAGTACTGAAATAATTTTTTTTCTTTATGTTTGTATTTTCTTATTTTTATGTTCTCATTTCTTATCATTATCTAAATGTCTAATAGAAGGATCAAAATAAACCGATCGTGTTTAATTTATTATTTTAAACAACTTTTATTAACGAAATTTTTTATAATCTGCAACAGGGAGGGTGGAATGAAAATAATGCAAAATATCAAAGTAGGCATAGGATTCTAAAATTTTGTGTTCTCACTCAGTTTTTCTTTCTGAACATCTTTTCTTAATAACATTTTTTCGTATCACCTAAAGAAAAAGCACTTTACTACTGTGGAAAGTGGAGAAAATAAGTTTTTGGTTAATTTCCAAGACATACTTGATTTTTTGAAACTAAAATTATGACACAAATTAGTTTTTATCCAAGCAGGGCTGAAGCACAGAAGCTGAAGTTTCAACTCATAAAATTTCAGACTTTTTTACCTATTCATGCGTCGATCCGGGGACACACTGTATATATATATATATATATATATATATATATATATATATATATATATATATATATATATATATATATATATATATATGGGCAGATCCATTACTTTTCGACGAAAGTGTGCGCGCTTGGGTTAGCGATTTTGATGCTGATTTTTTCCTCGAAAGTACATAAGAAAAGGAGATGATCCTAAAAATTTGAGCCCGATACGATCAAATCCGGCCGCTGGAGAATTTTTTGAAATTTGAAAAAAGTCAATTTTTTAGTAATTTTCAAAAATTTGTATCTCAGCTTCTATATAACTTAGAGATTCCGTTCAAACGGCATTCTTCTCTGTGAACCCTCTACTTTCAAGAAAAAAAAATATATTTGCTATAAACTCATATCCGGCTTAGCTGGGAGCTTCCAACTGAACCACTGTACTAGCAAAATTTTACCTGTTTTTAAAATGCTCTCAAATCTACAGTTTTCAAAGTAGAGGGTTATATGACAGCTGATATTTTTCATGTAGGTGTATTCTGTTGATACTTGCCCTACTTTTCCCTAATTGCTTCGATTTCGTTATTATACGGCCATCCAAAGCCGATCGATTTTTCAAAAATCGCTGTTTTCAGATAGCTGTTACATTTTTCTCGGAACTTCGATTTGCTTCAAATTTTCAGGAAAGTTGCTTTCTTATGTCTCTAAAAAGAATTGAAAATTCCAACTTTGGAATCGAGCTTGGATCCGAGTTATAAATTTTCAAACATCCCGAAAATTGCATTGAAATCAACAAGCAATTTATTTACGTTCATCATTTCAGCGCATATAATAATAATTATCGAGTTAAATGGTAATGATTATAGCAACTTAATCTTAAATTCTTTGTATTTCATATTTCAACATTACAATGAAGTATAAAAAGATATTATGTTAGTGATTATTTTGGAATATTTGAAAAATTTTTGTTTATAAATTTAGTTCAACTACTTTATAATCTTTTTCGAAAGAAGTCACTCTCACTTCTAAGGTATTGTCATTAACAGGTGGAAAAGAATGGTTAATTCGAGTGTCCTTAATTGTTTTTACAGTTTCGAATCGTTTTTTCAATTTTTTTTTATGTTTCTGAACGTCGGCATGGGCTACCCATATTGCTCTGAAAATATCGTATATTATTCTGATATTGTACTATTATTAATTAGGATTTTATTGAAAATTAGAGCCATGTCATCTACCTTATGCTTTTTACTTCACTTGAAACATATTCGTAAATCTCGAATGGAGTTGTTACTTACTTGCTTTTCAGGCGGTGATCTTATGCAATGTCGCATCACTGTTCTCTTTAACGTTCCTCCAATTCCATCACATACACTTTTTCCATGACTAGTTGCAAAAAAATTATATGACTTATGACGTTTTTATTCTTAAATTGAAACAATTTTTAGCTATCTGTTGAATTTTTAATTTAATACTTATTTTTCTTTTACACTAAGAAACAATTTAGCAAATGTGTTTGCTGCCATGAAAAAAATTTCGGCATAAAAATTACGTCATATAATTGCAACTAGTCATGGAAAGAGTGTATGTGATGGAATTGGAGGTACGTTAAAGAGAACAGTGATGCGACATTGCATAAGATCACCGCCTGAAAATCAAGTAACAACTCTATTCGAGATGTACGAATATGTTTCAAGTGAAATAAAAAGCATACGGAAGATGACATGGTTCGAATTTTCAATAAAATCCTAATTAATAATAGTACAATATCAGAAATATACGATATTTTCAGAGCAATATGGGTAGCCCATGCCGACGATCAGAAACAAAAAAAAAATTGAAAAAACGATTCGAAACTGTAAAAACAATTAATGACACTCGAATTAACCATTCTTTTACACCTATTAATGACAAAATCTTAGAAGTGAGAGTGACTTCTTTCGAAAAAGATTATAAAGTAGTTCAACTAAAGTTATAAACAAAAATTTTCCAAATATTCCAAAATTATCACTAAACATAATATCTTTTTATACTTCATTGTAGTGTTGAAATATGAAATACAAAGAATTTAAGATTAAGTTGCTATAATCATTACCATTTAACTCGATAATTATTATTATATGCGCTGAAATGATGAACGTAAATTACTTTCTTGTTGATTTCAATGCAATTTTCGGGATGTTTGGAAATTTATAACTCGGATCCAAGCTCGATTCCAAAGTTGGAATTTTCAGGACTTTTTAGGGAGATAAGAAAGCAACTTTCCTGAAAATTTGAAGCAAATCGAAGTTCCGAGAAAAAAGTAACAGCTATCTGAAAATAGCGATTTTTGAAAAATCGAACGGCTTTGGATGGACGTATAATAACGAAATCGAAGCAATTAAGGAAAAGTAGGGCAGGTATCAACAGAATACACCTACACGAAAAATATCAGCTGTTATTTAACCCTCTACTTTGAAAACTGTAGATTTGAGGACATTTTAAAAACAGGTAAAATTTTGCTAATACAGTGGTTCAGTTGGAAGCTCCCAGCTAAGCCGGATATGTGTTTATAGCAAATATATATTTCTTTCTTGAAAGTAGAGGGTTCACAGAGAAGAATGCCGTCGAAAAGTAATGGATCTGCCCATATATATATGTATATATATATATATATATATATATATATATATATATATATATATATATATATATATATATATATATATATACAGTGACCGGCAAAAAGTTCGCAACATATGGGAAAAATTTTTATTAGGAGAGTATCGGAAAAACTTTCCCAAGGGATCGGTTCTGCATGTCCGATAACCTAAAAATCGATTTTGACATACGTCACGTGACCACTGGTATAGCGTCAAATTAAAAAAAAAATTGTTAATTTACAAAAAGTGAGGTTAGTTGACGCGATATCAAAAAAAGTTATTTGAAAAAATTGCTTAGAATTAAATTCTAGGTCCTTGTGCAAAATTTTAAGATTTTATTTAAAAAAATTGGAAAACTCAATTTTTTTTAAATATTTTTTTATCGATTTACAAATTTCCAGTTTTTTTCGTTTAGATAGCTTGGCTAATGTAAAGCCCATGTATCTGGATGAAAATAAACGAATGTAGTAGTTTTTTCTACAATTGACAGGACAAAATTAAAAAAAACAGGGTTTCGCCGGACGCTAGCTGTTGCAATGATTTGTATCTAGCAGCAGTGTCAAAATTTTAGAGACATTTCAATGAGATTACATTGAGAAAACCTTAATCGTCTTAAATATATCTGAAGTTCGACTTCTTGTAAAGTTAAGGGGATTAAAATAGATAATAAACAAAAAATTACCTGTTTATTTAATCGAAATTTTATAAACGAAAACCAATGTAAGAAAAACTTAAAAGTAGTCAAATTCTGTACTAACAACACAAAAAATCATTGTTTTTCCTTGGGTGCACAAAATTTAAAACTAAGTATGACCACCATTTCTCTCCATACATACTGTTGTTCTCGAGCGCAACTCTCGATTAACATTTCGGAGCATTTTACGATTTATTTGCAATACACAATTTATAATGACATTCTCTAAATTTTGTATATTCCTAAAGGGTCGATGTTTGTACACAGGGTTCTTTAGGTATCCCCACATAAAAAAATCTAACGGAGTCAGATCTACAATTCTACAATTGACAGGACAAAATCGAAAAAATAGGTGTTCGCCGGACGCTCGCTGTTGCAATGGTTTGAATCTAATGAAATGACTGTATCAAGATTTTATTAAGATTTTTCGCACATAAATTTAACAACCAGGTCTATTTAGTTGTACTTAAAACTACCAAAGCAGGCTCTGAAATTAAAACAACCAAATAATCTAGTAGGTTAAAAACAACAGAAAAATGTCAAACAAATTATAATTTGTTTGATTTCAACCTATGTCATTGGTTTATGTCTCGCATCTTACTAAGTTTGATATTTTACATAAGTTTATTAATATTTTATTCCTTAAAATGGCACCCACACTACTTCTTCAGGAAAAGATAGAAATTATTTTAATTTCTGGAGATAATTACAAAAGCCATAGAGAAACAGCAGCAATTTTTAATGAGAGGCACCCCGATAAATCCCTCCATTATTCCACAGTATCTCGTCTAGTCAATAAATTTAAAGAAACGGGATCGGTAGAAAATCAGTATAAAGTTTCCCATGAAAAACCGGTAACAGGTGACGAAGGTTCTCTGGATGTGTGTTTGTCGATCACAGAAACACCCCAATTAGCAGTTAGTCAAATATCGGAGATCACTAACATTCACGAAAGATCTGTGCGGAGGATATTAAAAAGAAACAAATTTCATCCGTACAAACCTAAATTTGTACAAGTATTAAAAGATAGGGATTATGACGCCCGCTTCGATTTTTGTGCCTGGTTCCAGGGTATGATTGAGGAAGATTTTAATTTCCCAAAGAACGTTCTTTTCTCGGATGAAGCTACATTTACCTCTAACGGAACCGTCAGTTCACAAAACTGTAGATGGTGGGCCACCGAAAACCCAGACTTTGTAATTCAGAGTAAAGACCAATATAGTTTTAAGGTTAATGTGTGGTGCGGAATTTTCAACCTCAGAATAGTGGGACCTTTTTTCTTTAGAGACAATTTAAATTCAGAACGATATTTAGAATTTCTACAAACTGAGATATCTGACTTTTTAGACAATTTGTCATTAGCCGAAAGAAGAAATTTATACTTTCAACAAGACGGAGCTAGCATTCATTCCACAAATGAGGTGAAGAGATGGCTGGATCAAGAATTTGGAAACCAGTGGATAGGACGGTTTTCTGAAAATCCGTGGCCTGCGAGATCACCAGATCTGACTCCGTTAGATTTCTTTATGTGGGGATACCTAAAGAACTCTGTGTACAAACATCGACCCTTTAGGAATATACAAAATTTAGAGAATGTCATTAGAAATTGTGTATTGCAAATAAATCGTAAAATGCTCCGAAATGTTAATCGAGAGTTGCGCTCGAGAACAATAGTATGTATGGAGAGAAATGGTGGTCATACTGAGTTTTAAATTTTGTGCACCCAAGGAAAAACAATGATTTTTTATGTTGTTAGTACAGAATTTGACTACTTTTAAGTTTTTCTTACATTGGTTTTCGTTTATGAAATTTCGATTAAATAAACAGGTAATTTTTTGTTTATTATCTATTTTACTCCCCTTAACTTTACAAAAAGTCGAACTTCAGATATATTTAAGACGATTAAGGTTTTCTCAATGTAATCTCATTGAAATGTCTCTAAAATTTTGACACTGCTGCTAGATACAAATCATTGCAACAGCTAGCGTCTGGCGAAACCCTGTTTTTTTTAATTTTGTCCTGTCAATTGTAGAAAAAACTACTACATTCGTTTATTTTCATCCAGATACATGGGCTCTACATTAGCCAAGCTATCTAAACGAAAAAAACTGGAAATTTGTAAATCGATAAAAAAATATTTAAAAAAAATTGAGTTTTCCAATTTTTTTAAATAAAATCTTAAAATTTTGCACAAGGACCTAGAATTTAATTCTAAGCAATTTTTTCAAATAACTTTTTTTGATATCTCGTCAACTAACCTCACTTTTTGTAAATTAACAATTTTTTTTTTAATTTGACGCTATACCAGTGGTCACGTGACGTATGTCAAAATTGATTTTTAGGTTATCGGACATGCAGAACCGATCCCCCGGAAAAGTTTTTCCAATACTCACCTAATAAAAATTTTTCCCATATGTTGCGAACTTTTTGCCGGTCACTGTATATATATATATATATATATATATATATATATATATATATATATATATATATATATATATATATATATGCTGTGTTCGACGTTTACAATGTCCAGAAACAAACTTAAACTCCCAACGCTAGCAAGAGTTTGTGATCAGTTTGGAATATCGGACAGATCTGCGGCGGCAATAGCATCGTCAATTTTACAAGACATTGGGGATTGTGACAAAAGAAAACTTAACAAATGTGATCGATAAAAATTAGGTTCGGAGAGCTCGTGAAAAATGTCGTAGTCTGCTAATAAAAGAAAGTAGTGATACTAAGACCTACTTAAAAAGCATTTACTTTGATGGGAGGAAGGATAAAACTTTGTATCAGGTAAAAGAAGAAAATCGTTTTCATCGCAGAACTATTTCAGAAGAACATGTTTCAATATAATAGAAGAACCGGGGTCATTTTATGTAGGACACCTTTCACCAACTTCTGGTACAGGAAAAAATATTGCAATGAGTATTTATAATTTTGGTGCAACAAATAATATAAGCTTTGATCAACTTTGTGCCGTTGGTTGTGATGGAACTGTCATAAACACTGGCTGTAAAAATGGAGCCGTAAGATATTTAGAATTACAGATAAAACGGCCACTTCAATGGTTTATTTGTCAGATACATGCCAATGAGCTACCCCTAAGGCATTTATTTGAGCGTTTAGACGGGCGAACTACAGGACCAAACTAAAATGTAGGACCTATCGGAAAGATGCTTGAAAACTGTGAGACACGACCTGTTGTAGACTTTATTCCAATTCCTGGGATATTGCCAGAAGTAAATTCAGACGATCTTAGCACGGACCAGAGATATTTGTGCAAAATATGCCAGGCTATTTTCTCTGGACACTGTTCATCAGCATTAGCTAATTCGCATCCTGGAAAACTGTGACATGCGCGATGGCTTACAAAGGCAAATCGATTGCTTCGACTATACATTAGTTGTCAAGCCCCATCAGAAAACCTAATAATTCTGGTAAATTTCGTCATTAAAGTATATGCGCCGATGTGGTTTTCTATAAAAGCTCATCCCTCATGCAAAGACGGTGCTCGGCACGTTTTCGAACTCGTAAAACATTCTCGCTATGTAAGTGAAGATTTGAAAAAAATAATAGATCCTGTAATACAACGTAACGCGTACTTCGCTCATCCAGAAAACATTTTGCTAAGCATGATATCCGATGATAGCAAAGTCATACGAGAACTTGGATTGAGGCGCATATTAAAAAGCTAGAAGTGTACCAAGTTCTGTAAGTGTTCGAAAGTTTACCATTCCAAATATAAATTTTGAGGCATCTGATTACACGGAACTGATAAACTGGATGGAAGTTAGGGTTACACCACCCCCAGTTTTAGCCAATGTCACCGACAAAGAGCTTAAAACAATTATTGATAATGCTAACGAGTGTTTTCTGGAATTTTCTCGCTTTCCATGTCACACACAGGCCGTGGAGCGGTGTGTGAAACTTACCACAGAGGCATCAAGTTCCGTGATAGGCGAAAAGGCTCGAGATGGATTTATTCGTGTGAGTTAAATCACGTGAAATTATGCCAAGCTTCCAGCACAAAAGTGAATATAAAGTAGCTTAAAATAGGTATGTGTCAGTATTTACATAAATAATTTTTTTTATTCCAAAACTTGTTTATTTCATTCAAATCTTGCTTGGGATTACCAATGGCACAAAGTTGATCAAAGCTTATATTATTTGTTGCACCAAAATTATAAATACTCATTGCAATATTTTTTCCTGTACCAGAAGTTGGTGAAACGTGTCCTACATAAAATGACCCCGGTTCTTCTATTATATTGAAACATGTTCTTCTGAAATAGTTCTGCGATGAAAACGATCTTCTTTTTTTACCTGATACAAAGTTTTATCGTTCCTCCCATCAAGTAAATGCTTTTTAAGTAGGTCTTAGTATCACTAATTTCTTTTATTAGCAGACTACGACATTTTTCACGAGCTTTCCGAACCTTATTTTTATCGATCACATTTATTAAGTTTTCTTTTGTCACAATCCCCAATGTCTTGTAAAACTGACGATGCTATTGCCGGCGCAGATCTGTCCGATATTCCAAACTGATCACAAACTCTTGATAGCGTTGGGAGTTTAAGTTTGTTTCTGGACATTGTAAACGTCGAACACAAAGAGGATGTACTGGGACTTGTAATATCTTCTTTATTAACTACTTTAGGCGCAGACGAAGA